>JANZLF010000001.1:24570811-24584745 GCA_026546835.1 Erythroxylum foetidum
CATCTAGGATTACAGTATTTATAACCATCAAATCCTAACTGTCAATTAACTAACTACACTTGAACTTGCATGTCCGAATCTGGCTGAACTCCTGAGCCATCTCCAACAGTTACATCCTGGAGGTGCGGGAACTAGATCTCAAGTATGGTTATTGATAAAAGCATTAAATTCCTCATTCATCGAAGCTCTCCATAAGGGATCCTTCATAGCCTGCGAAATACACGAAGGTTCAAGTGTAACTGGTAATGGATATTTACTGACCTGATATATCTTTTTGGGTTTATAAATGTTGTTCTTGGCACGAGTTTGCATCGGATGAGCATTAGTGATGGTTGGGAGGAGAGAAGTAGTCGATGTTGGAGGAGGTAAAGTCTGAGGCGAGTATGGTGGTGCAGTCAAGGAGGCAGTGGACAAGGGCGGAAATGATACAACGTTGTCTGTTAATGAGTGATATTACGTTCCCTTTCTGCAGTGACAAGAGGTAGCTGGTTAGAGGTGATTGTAGCGGAAGTAGATGGTGCAAGGCTGTGATTTACAGAACAAGACTGAACAGGATTGAGTTGGGATGGGAGAGACGTCTCCGGACGTAATTTAGAAGTGGGCACAGATAGACTCACATCAAGGAATGGAACGACGTGGGAAGAGGTGGAATCAGGTGGGAATGGATTCAGAGATTTGGAACGGTGAAGAGAATCGTAAGGAAAAATGTTATCATGGAAGGTAACATGTCTAGATATGTAGGTCTTGTTGGTGAGAAGATCATGACAAAGATACGCATAGTTCGAGTTTGAATAACCAAGAAAGATGCATGGTGTAGATCGGGTTTGTAATTTGTTGTGGGTGTAAGGTCGAAGCCAAGGAAAGCAGAGGCAGCCAAAGGAGTGCAGATGATGATAGTTAGGAGGAGATTTGGGTAACACCTCGTAAGGAAAGTGCATGTTGAGGACTGGTGTGGGTAGCCTATTGATAAGATAAACTGCAGTTTGAAAAGCATAGGTCCAGAATTTGGACTATAGCGTGGACTGATGAAGCAGTACTCGACCAGTTTCAACAATGTGGAGATGATGTCTTTCAGTTGTGCCATTTAACTCAGGCATATGAGGAGAAGTAGTGAAATGCGTGATCCCATGTTGTCCCAAAAACATTTTAAGTGCAATAAATTCACCACCATTGTCAGTATATAGAGATGTAATTTTGGTATTAACGAAGGTTTTAGCAAGAGATTTAAAACGTATAAAAATAGATAACACTTCAGATTTCTTACGGATGAGATACATCCAAATGTATTTAGAAAAGTGATCAACAAACGCTACATAATATCGAAAACCATCAACAGATAGAATAGGTGTTGAACCCAAACATCACTAAACATCAGTTGAAGAGGACGATTACTGGCAAGATGACTATTGGAAAAGGACAGCTTATGGCTTTTGGCACAGGTACAGGACTCTGAGAAGAAGTGCGAATACGAAGAAGAAAACGTTTATTAAGATGCTGAATAATAGGTGTAGCTGGATGACCCAATATATGATGTCAATTTGGAGTGTAGACAGGAGTAGCGACATTGGCAGGATGGAGCTTCCTCGGAAAGGAAAGGTAATATAAATCATTAGCATAGTTACCTTGCCTCAGTACCTCCTCGGTCCAAATATCCTTGACTCGAAAATGAGTGGAGAAAAATTCAATCGAGGCACGGTTAGCAGTGCAGAGCTTAGAAACCGAAAGTAAATTATGTTTAAGGGTGGGAACATGTAAAACATCGAGTAAGGATAATGATTTAGTGGGAGTAGGTAGGTTGGTGATACCAATATGGGTAATTGGTAATTCAGTACCATTGTCGACCACCAATTGATCGGAGCCATCATACGGAGTGCAAGGGACAGATTATGAAGATCGTTGGTGATGTGATGAGAGGTGCTAGAACCAACTATCCATTTATCAGAAGAAAGCTTTGCCATCTTGTGAGTGTGATGTGCCAAAGGATGTCTGTTGCGAGGTCAACCATGAAGTTTGAATCAGTGACGTGCCGTATATCAAGGTTTCTCACAGTATTGACAAATAATGGAAAAAGGAGGATCACTGCTAGGTGTAGCTGGTACTGATGACGCAGAGACATCAAAACCGGAAGACATGCCGAAAGTCTGGTGAGATGGTTGACTGGGCAATGATCCCTGCGGTATGTTGCGATGGCGTTGTTCGTGCTAGTTCGTTCGATACCCAAGCAACGTCGTGTTAGGTGTAGAATCTGACCGAACTAATCGTGTGAGGTAAGCTTCATGATCGAGAAGCTTCTCGTGAAGTTCTTCAAATGAGATGGGAGAGTCACGTGCCCGGATGGCCGATGTAATCTCCTTAAAAGTCGGAACCAATGCCATTGAGAACATGTATAAGGAGGTCGGTATCATCAAGGGGACTGCCAATAATGGCTAATTCATCGGCAATGCTTTTAATCTGTCGTAAGAAGACAGCTATAGGTTGCTCGCCTTTTTCCATGCAAGTGACTCGTTCTTTTAGAGAAAAAATATGAGAGCAAGAGCTACTCGCATAGGTTTTGGCAAGAACATCTCACGCCTGTTTAGAGGTGGTAACCAAACCAAGTAAAGTGACTATGCTCTTTGTAACAGAGGAAAGAATGGCAGCAATAAGAAGTTGATCCTGTCGAATCCAATAAGGATAGCCAAGATCAATCACTTGAGGACCCGGGAAAGATCCATTCATGTAACCTTGGAGGCCATAACCAAAGAAGAGCGCAGTCATCTGCACTCTCCAGGCCGAAAAATTGGCACCATTGAGTTTAATGGAGGCGGTATTCAAAACAATCAACGATGAGCTGTTGAAGGGAAGCACATTTGCAGGACTGGTGGTGCCAGAGGTATCTTCTGGAGTGGTCATGGTGTAGAGTAGAGGGGACCCTTGAATCGTACAGAGGTCAAGGGAATAGACAAAAAAAAGTAGGACCTTCCGTCAGGCTTTGAGAAGCTCTGATACAATAAAGAGAGTAAACGAAGCTAATGAGATGATATGAATAATGTGCTGTTATTCATTCTCATTACTGAGTATTATATACAGAAGAATTGTTTACATCAGCTAAAGCCTATCAATACATAACAAGAAGTTGTGTTGCGTTAACGGTAAGTTGTTAAAGACCAACAAGAATTGTTACAGTAAAAATGACGTAGATTATTCCCTAACATGTTGAAGACAAACTTGTGAAGTTCCCAAAATGGTGAGTGAAGCCAGGAAATCAGTAGCCACTGCTTCTTTCCTTTTAGTCTGTTCCCTCAGCATGCTATTTCGTTGTTCAGAAACCATCGTACATGTATCAACTTACACAAGAATTACCACTCAAGATCATATCAACGATGTAGTAGTTATATTAAACATCTTTATGCAAGGAATTTAAAAAAATGGCATTATTAGTTTGGATAAACTAAATTGAGTTTATGCATTCAAATATCCTCAAGACAAACCGGTTAATCATAAAACTGTGAAGAATATGCATAGATCATACATTCATTTGGAATGGAGCTGCTTTTGCTAGTTAAAGAACTAACTGTTTGATTTGTATGATACAAGTAAGCCCCAATAAATGCTTTCGCCTAGGAAATTTGCTGATCTTGAAAGGAACTGAAGTATTAGCATAAACCAGTTCCATTGGATTGCAATCATCTGGCTCCATGTTTGGTAAAAACTGATGACTTTGTGGGTGTGATCAGTCTAAACCTCTGACTCTGTCAATAATGGAAGAGTTCCATATTAGAATCATCCGGCTAAAGTTCTAATTTTTATGCATAAACATCAATACTTTTACATCTTGCATAAGCAAGTATAGACATGCTCTAACAGTTCAATGCCAATTAAGTTGACATATGAAGATCATCTACAAGAAGTTGACTTATCTTGGCTGAGAAATGACAAAAGCTACACAACCCAAAATCTAAATCTACAAGTGTACATTAAGGCATCGAAAAAAACAAATTTTCAAGCAAACCCAGGTTCCTATCAAATCAGCTAAATGGATGTACCCATTATCAAGAAACACGGAAAGGAGAAAACTTGGAGGAGGATTACCAGGATGAGAAAAGCACCAGAGAATGACGGCGGAGAGAAGAAGAACAAAAGGGATGAAGTGAACAGCGTTTTCTGCAGATCGGAGACGAGAGCGCTCCTTCTTGGCCGCGTGTGAAAGAGGGTCGTAGGTGGGTAGCTGTTGTTCCTGCTCTAACTCCAAGGCAAAGACATCCGAATCCGGCTTCGGCTTCTTCAAGAACTCTTCCAAGATTCTGGTACCGCTCGCTGATCTCTGCATCTTCTTCTTATGCCAAAAACGACACATCAGAAAATGAGAGAGAAAAGGAAGAAGGAAGAGTTAATGTGTTCCTGTCGCTTTACTCGAACATTACGTTTGACCAAGATACAATACTTTATATACGCTTGAAATACATGGATTAAAGTTAGGTTATGCCATTGTTTAACACTATTCCAAATCCGTCCAATAGGATACGCAATTCCCTTTCTTTGTTCATAGTTCGATATTTTGGTATCTTAGGCGTAGACGAACCACATCAATCTATCCCGAACTTATGGTTAAACTCTACTGCACACATTAGTCCGTAGAAAATATTCTCTCTAATAAATAAGAATAAGATTTGCCCCTCACGGGATAGCCTAGTGGTAGAAAGAGAGAGAGGATTTTGTGTGATCGTGAGTTTGAGCCTTGGGAGGAGCAACCTTTGTTTAAGGTGATGTAATCCTCTTAGTGATGAAAGCCCATTTGTTAGAACAGGTACTTTTGATATTATCTAGAATTAAACCTAGATTTATCTATTTATGAATCTGAGTGGATAATTCATAGGTCCCAAATAGCCAAACTAAATCCGGACCTGAGTTATCCAAAAAAAAAAAGAAAAAAGGGAATAAGATTTAAGTAGATAATCTCCGAAGCTTACTTATCAGCAGCATTTTCATTTTCATAGGGTGTCGTTGTAGCTCAACATTTCTACCAAAAGATTACAAGACGATACAACATTTCTCAATGATATTATTAACGTAAGTAATTGTTATTATTATAAGCTTAGATCTATTTAATTTTCATATTAATTTTATTTTTATTCTAATTATATGATAAATTTCATATAAAATATTTCGCAAGTCGATTTAAAAATACAAGATAAAAAATCAGTAAAATATTTCAAAAATAAACGATTAAAAATCATATGATAAGTTTTGGACAAATCATTCTCAAATCATTTAGAACAAAATTCGATTAAATTCAATAAAAAATTTAAGTTTAAATCATAATACGTTCAAATTGGACCAAGTCAACTCTCAAATTCGATCAACTCAATTTTATTTAATTTTTTGAGATTTCTTAAATTATTTAAAAAAATGCAATTCAAAGAGATGACATGACTGCGACTGTTGGGAATGAAATACAGAAGATTGGTTATTGAACTGTTGGGTTATAGAAGAGGAGCAAAATTGGACATGGGTGGTGAACTTGACTCTTTGGTTGGGCGTACTTTGTGAGTGTGTGTGCTTCATTCCTGTTTGGCAGGCGAGAAAGTTTAATGTGTCTAGGAAACAATGAAGCTGGTAAATAAAAAGGGAGCACATTACAAATTAAACATTAAAAGTAAGGACTTGGCTCTTACATTTTATCTTAAAGCAAAACTAGTAAAAGAAGCTAACATAAATTAAAAAGGGGACTACGAAACAGTTCCACGAAATTCTGAACACCAAAACTGAAGATGCTGCTACTCAAGTCCAAAACATAATGACTCAACAGTAACCTACTTTCCCAGAAAATTTAATGTATGTATGCATGCATACTAAATTCAAGAAGTTAATCACAGGCATGGAGAAATATCTAAAATTTACAAACCCAAATGACTAAAAATCGTAGAAGGAGATGTTTTCCAAGGATATTTAGATGCCTGCTGATATGCTTCCGACTCAAAAGACTCTTCCCAAAGACCACAAAGGGTAAAACCCATGCATGGAGCAATGCAATAGCATCTTACTTGCCACCCAGTGAGGGAAACTGACCAGGGTCTTCAATAGAGGGTGCAGCTACATCCCGTACCCCACCTCTACCGAATCCACCACCTCTGGATCCACGGCCTCTGCCTCGTCCACGACCACCATAATAACTCTCCCCATCAGCAGGCTTCAGGAACTCATTAATGCTCACAGCCTATTATAATCAAACAAACATCATAAACTAAGCAGCAGTATACGAAATAATAATTAGTAGAACAAAGCAGAAATACAAAAATGTTTTGAGGTAGTTTTGTTATTAAAAAGCAACAAGAGGAAATAAACACTTCATAAAAGCAGTCGATTTATAAACAGAGAAACAACATCACACCATGAAAATTATTTCATCAGTTCTGAAGCAAAACCCAGCAACTTCAGAAACCACTTACCATAATTTAAAAGCAATAACTTTAACAGAAGTCGCGGACGGGGGTTTAAAATCAACAGTAATAAGAATGTTTTCAGTCAACAAAACAACTTCAAATCAATCACTTCAAGTTAATAGCAGCAAACGCATGGACAAGCTGTAACTGAGAAATTACTAGATGATCTGTTAACATAGTTAAATTGCTATACACAGGTGACTATTTATTCAAGGCACAGCATGTACCTTCTTGGCCCTGGCTTCTTTGTCAGCAGCATCTTTCTGTCTGTCCTTTTCAGATCCCTAACACCCAAAAGTTCCAAGTCAGCACTCCATTTTAGGTCTACCACATGGTACAAATGAAAAATTCCTGCAGCTAATGCAATTAGTACCAGCTTGATGAAGATTTCATCATTTTCTTTCTTATTTGAGAGCTGTTGCATGGACTCAAAGTCTTTGTCCACATTCACCTTTCGAACCTCAGGCTTCAAAGCAAGCAAAGCTTTCCTTTTCTCTTCAAGAACCTTCTCATACTCTTCCAGAGTCATCTCCTGTTATTAAGCGTAACAAGGATATATAACCAAGTCCATCAGCAGTGCTTGGAGAAGTAATGAACTGGCACATGCAGTCAATACTTCTGTTGATAATTACACCAAAATTGCATTACTGTATTGATGCAAGTACATATATAAATAAATCTGTGTGGTGAAAATTCCAAATCATCAGGCAATATTTGCATGCAAGCTATTTCAAAACTGTAAGATAGTTCTCACACTATCTCCAAAGCAAGGATTTAATATATATTAAATCCACAGGCAGATACAATTCACAATTGAAATTTTTGGACAAGTATTTGCAAAAGAAAAACACCCCATAACAATCATAGAAAACTACCAACCAACTGTAGGCTAATCAAAACAGTTAGTAGCAGTTTATAACTCGTATTGTTTTCTGCTACAAACACAAACAGTTACATCTGTCAACTGTAAACTCAAAGAAATCACATATCATTTATGGTTTTCCAGAAAAAGAATGGGTAACTGTGCACCATGATTTACCCAAAAGAAGGCATAACTTTTCTAAATACAAAGCCATATAACAGCTAATGTTACCCTTGATTATTTAAACATGTTAACCTTGATTATTTCAACAGTATTTATTCAAGCCCCAAACATGTTGCAAGGACAACGAATAAAACAAAACCGCTTGTTGACTAAAACCGGCAATTTCCTCTAGTAGTAATAAGATTGATAAAAATAACCAAAACCAAGTTCAAGTAGCAATTAACCTTGTTCTCAGGCTCTTTCTCCTCAGGCTCATTAGCAACATTATCCTTGTTAGCATCTCCAACATCCTCTTCCCCAGATGGCTTCTCAACATTGATGTTCTTTTCATTGTCAACAACAGGTTCCTCTGTCTCTCTTTAGTTTTTGCAAAAAAAAAAAGGAAACATTAATGCATGAGCATACCAAAAAGAAAGTATTAACACTAAACTCATCATACTGGATACTTACGGAGTAACTTCATCAGTAAAAGTTCCCCAATTTCCACGCCCAGACCCATCACGCTTAAACTCATTCCTGAAAAAAATGCACAAGGAGAAAAACTGAGACAAAGAGCTGCAGTAAGTGTTTATTATGTTGGAAAGTAGAAATTTGACTAGCAGAGTACTAACCCATGGCCAGTACCACTGCGCCTCTCATACAATCTTCGAGGACGTTCATTATCTCCAGCTTCTCCATTGCTAAAACCACCCCGGCGGCCACCTCGAAAACCACCACGAGGAGCACCATAGGGGCGCCTCTCAGAGGATTTCCCAGCATCTGCCTCTTCAGATGCTCGGTACCCTCCAGAAATTCCATTGCTGCTAGCAAAGGTGGTCTCCTTGTTATGCGAATCACCATCAAATCCACCACCACGACCACGTCCACGACCATAGCCTCGTCCGCTGCTGCGGCCTCCGCCTCGACCACCTTCATTCTTTGTTTCTCTCACTGCACAGACAAAACAAAATGGAAAGCTTACAAGTTAAATTTGACTTTTCACCAAGGTTATAATAATAAAGAAAAGAAAAAAAAAGAACTTGCATTAACATGCAATAAAATAGAAAAGCATTACTTAATAATAGCAAGTAAATTGATCGAGAATTAAATTAAACAAAACCTTAACAATCAGAAGACAGGGTGCCAAAACCATAACCATTAGGAAAAGCTTTCACAAATTCTACCATCCAAAAAGTCCTAAACTAATCATTTGCATTTGCAATTGCATGCTAACCGACTATACATCCAACGTCCATGCAATTAGAATAGAGAATCCAAGCCGCTGAAGCCAAAATGTTCCTCCTAGAAAATAAAAGGAAATCATATCTTCAACCAAAAATTAGGCCAAAACAATCTATATGCAATTTCACTAACTATCATATTCCAAGTAATACATACTTCCTTTCATCACGTTATTTTGCGTTGAATTCAAAACCAATTCATAAACCAAAATTGCAATACTAACCACAAAAAGTATACTTCTTATAGCAAGGAAATAAGAACGCATATTAACAATGGGAAAACCAAAACTAGAAAAAGATGAATAAAACAAGGCAAAGAGATCATTAAACCGTCTATGAACCACGACATATACATATATATCTAAATAACAAAAGAAAGGTATTAACCAGCTTGTGCAGGAGGCAGAGGCTTGGTGGGAAGCTTAGCAGGCTTGACATCTTGAGCTTGCGGCTTCTTGGGCTTCTCAGCCTTAAGCTGAGCAGCCGCCGCCGCCGCCGCAGCGATGAGCTGAGAAGGGTCTTCATTGTCATCGTTACCCAGCAGATCGAAAGGATTCGCTGTTGCCATTTCCTTGGATATTCTCAGGTCAGAACCTTTCTCACTTGTACTTTTTAGGCTCAAAGCAGCAACCCAGCTTCTATTAAAGCATGGTTAGGGCCATGGGTCTATCTAAGATTGAAAGGGCGTCGAGACAGATTGTGTTTTGTGTTTGGTCGCTGAGAAAGTGGATGGAAACTATGAGAGCAGAGTGGAAAACCCTAGCCACTGCGGCAGATAAACGAGGGGAAGCCTCTAACCTAATCTTAAAAACCCTATTTGGGAATATTCACGTGCGGTCAGTTCTACTGTACTTCCTTGCATATGACTATGTTGACTCCATCGGACAGACACTCTCTCCGTGTCTTGTAGGAAAATTTCTGAGCTTTTGTTTTTCAAACATATCACATGATTTGGATTTCCTTTTTTTTTTGTTCTTTATGGGAAAAAATCGGATTATTTTGTTGTTTGCATAATATTTGTATTCTTACTCAATTGGTATAATCATTATTAATAATTTATTGTTAATATCTATATTATTGATTTATTTAAAATAAAAATATAGGTAAAAAAATTTTGTTTGAGACAAGAGTTTATAATATAATGAAATAAAATGGGATGAAAAAGGAAGAGTTTTGTATTGCGTCTCCTTCCATCCTAAACAGTAAAAATAAAAACTTTTAATTTGGGAAGTTTAAGATGGAATGTAAAGTGATAAACAATTTTACACTATATTACATTATGAACCATTCATTCAAATAACATTTCAATACATTACATTATAAATCCTTCCATCCTTTCCAAACAACAATTTTATAATATTACATCAATTTATATTCCATTCTATTATAAATAATTTTATTTCATTCTATTCCATTAAAAATATTACCTTCAACTAAAAATAGGCTTAAGGAAAATGTTATGTGACTAAAAAAATATTTATAATCTAAAAATTTAAGTAATGATTAAAATAAATATTATTTTTTATGATATTATGAAATCAACGGAAATAAATATTAATTAGAATTTGAAAATTGTTAATTCCTTTTATTCATGATAAAAAAGAGAGAGATTTCATGTAATCCATCGAACTTTAAAATTTATTAATCTTTATTTTTTTTTAGTTTTAATTTTTAAAAACCTTTTACATATTTTGGTTAAAAAATAACGATGAAATATATACGATATAAACATCACATATGGACCAATAAAATAAGGTTTATATAATGTTTCAATTTAACGCTTAAATTTGAACTAAATTAATTAAACTTAAATAAAATAATAAATTAAGTCAAGTTTAATTAGGTTACTTTGAAATTAAGAGCTAAGTTATATTACTATACTAGTAATTAGGGATTTGTCCCAACTTGGTCCAAAGTCAATAGGCCCGAGGCCCAATTTTTACATACAAAAAGATTTCATTTTAATATTTTAAATTTGAAAATTTTTTATTAAGTTCAATCATGAGAGAAATTGAATTCATTTACCTTTTTATTTATACCCACTAAATCCTTTATCTTTGCTATAATGGGTAGGTGCCGGTTCATTATGGGCTAAGGAAAATCAAGTCCTAAATGGAACGAAAGTTAGCACTAGGTCAAGTCCAACTTCAATCAGAAGAGAAGTCTTAAACTAGTCCCAACTTGGTCTAAGCTACAGCTGTACACGCACAAACGTTAATCCCCTCAAAGAGCCCAAGTTGTTGACTTGTTCATTTAATTGCTACAATAGATAAATAGATTAAGGTTTCATTTATTACAATAACAACTTTTTAATATGAAATATAAAAAGGTTCCAATAAATTATACTGCACAATATTTAATATTTTGTAAATTATATATTTTAAATAAATCACTTAACAAATTATTAATTTAAAATTAAAGACGTTTCAATCAAAATATCACTTATATACTCTGTCAAATTCTTACTCATAATTCATTATAACCCAAACTTTTAATCCTTTAGATTGAAATGTTCCTTAAAAATTGTATAGCAACAATTGCGACTTGTTATTTAAAAGTATCAGTTATAGATTTTCTTTGAAAATATTAAGTAACCGTTTCACTACAATAGCTTAAGCTGTTGTGTGAAGCCAACTTAATTGGTTTTATATATTAACTAACACACCCCCTCAAGTGAAAGCTCCTTGGGCTTGAAACTTGCATAGGCTCACTCTATCTTATGCTGAATAATAAGTGGGTGGTAGGATTTGAACTCACAACTGACCGTTTCACCACAATAGCTTAAGCTATTGTGTGAGTCTCTTATGTTTTTATGATATTACCCCATATTCAAGAAAGCAAAGTACTTATCACAACCATAAATAGCACCAACAAATTACTCGACACAGTCATGATCATTAGGCATACTATACATATTTTCATCATAACATTCACACATCAATTTAAATTGAAATATAGCAAAGTAAAAATTGAGAATATAAGTGTAATATTTATATACTTACAAGTCTCTCTGCATGCTCGCGGTGAGTAATTGATCCTCCCGTATAAACAGGAAGACTATCTGCCCCTGACCTACCACGTCTGTTGGTGGAGTTACAGCTTGATATGATCATTGCCTCAAGTGATGTCCAATACTTATGCCAACGACTCCATGTGGGCTTAGAAATAAAAGAGGGTCATACACCAGCATTGCGTATCGAATTAATAAAGTCGCGATAACGTGTACGAGCTCGCGACTCCCATACACTATGTATTACCTCATTGATAGCAAAATTTCAGTAAAAATGTTTATGAAAATAAAAGGAATAAACTCGATAACTTATAATCTATTTATATGTATGATATTAATGTATACAAAAAAAATAAAAAAAGAAAATTAATTGCATATTGTACCTCAAACTCCTGAAAGTAAAATGCCTTTGTGGCCTGAAAGATCTTCTTCCATACATAACCTTTAGGATCAATCCTCTTTTTAAATGTAGATGTCATATGTCTGGAATACAGTCCAGACAGAATGAACCTAATATAAGAACAAATAAGTTCATAAATTTGCAACAATTTAAAACTATAAGTTAATGATAAACATATATAGTATTTCATGCGATTTCACATACAATTTATCGACTATGTTTATATACTTTCTTCCATCAGGACCCTCAGATCTAGGGTGGATCTCGTCCCCTTCATCCTCCGTAACTGTATTGGATGATGTATGAGTAGTGGATTGCTGTGTATCAGCAGTTGTAGGTGATGTTGTTTCTGCAACTATAGGCGCCGGAGGTGGTGATGGTGACTCAGTTGCAGCTAGAGGCTGTGATAGGCCACCTTCACAGTAAGTCCCTCCAAACATACCTCTGAGCCTGGGTCGCATGAACTCACGTTGTCTCTTTGGTCCTATATTTGTACCTGAAATTCTTTGTTTATTAAATTTTCTAGAAATACAAGAATTTGATTCTAAATCCAATATTTAACACAATATATGTAAAAGAAAATCAAGTGATTTGTTTAATATCATAACTTCGAATTTAGTTACGAGAATAATGGTTACAGTCATAGTACAATAATATAATTAGTTTATAGCATAATGATGTGTATTGCAGAGATACATGACAATGATATTATTATTTTGTTGGATTTGAAGTAATATAAGAGTCGATAAAGGTACTACATGAAACACCATATGTTTATAATTAAGTTATAAGTTTAAATTTAAAAATGATATATATTTTTTTTATATTAGGTTGATTCCGTCTGGATCGTGCTCAAGAAACATGACATCCAAGTTCAAGGAGAAGCTTGATTTGAGGGTTAGATATGGAAGAATATCTTTTAGACGACAAAGGATTTTTATTATCAGGAGTTTGAGGTATAAAAAATATATTTTTGTATTTTGCAATTAATTTTTATACATTAATTAGATAACTATTGTAGGTTATAATTACTTATTGCATGTTTTTTTTAGAAAGAATTTTTTTGAGATTATGAATTTGACGCAATTATTTATAAAGTATGGGATAGACGAGCTCGTACACATTATAGAGATTTTGTTGGTGCGATACACAAGATTGGTGTACAACCTTCTTATATTTCTGAAGAAATATGGAGTCGTTGGCAGCGGTATTGAACATTACTCGAGGCAATGTCCATTTCAGAACGTAGTTCTAACAACAGACGTGGAAGACTGGGGGGAGAAGGTCTTCTCGTACACACTGGAGCATCTATTACCCACCACAAATATGCAGAAAGACATATAAGCATCTACACTTTACACTTATATTCTGTTTTTTTTATTTTGATATATTTCAATTTAATTTAATATGTAAATTTAGAAATGAAAATATGTGTATTATGGAGAATGATAATATTATAAATGGATGGTGCCATGTATGGTTGTGTTGTTAAGTTACTTTCTTTATTTAACATGGGGTAAATATCATAAAAATAGACCGAAATTTTTATAAATTGTAGTTCATTAATAACATTTTATTCTGATGCGGAAAAAGTCTATGAGTAGGAGTGTTGGACCCCGTCTCCGAGGCCCAACATTCGGAAGCATACAAACGCAGAAGACCCAAAATTAACAACAAACCGACCACAAATTGAGGGACTTGAAAAAGGAATTACAGATTGGCTTCTTAAGGACATTTATTCCTCATGGTCTAACGATTCTAACGCCACTGAAATCGCTCAATTCGGATCAGAAATGAAAAAGTTATAACCAAGATAGTCAAAACTGAATACTTTACT
>JANZLF010000001.1:24651731-24668416 GCA_026546835.1 Erythroxylum foetidum
CCTATCTTTTATACCTGGCAATTGTCAATGAATTCATGTACCACTTTATGAGCCAGTAATCATTATGTAAATGCATGAATGCTAATAAGATGCATGAGCAAAACCAATGCATTTGCTTTGTCTCTCCTTGAGCACACTTGTACAATAGTTTGGGTCCTCACCCTTCACTTGGGGACAGGATGTTACAATGAGGAGTGTCAAAAGAGCTTTGAAGATCTGAAACATCAAGGATTGGGATGTGTACTGATGCAGCATGGCAAGGTGATTGCCTATGCAGTGAGACAATTAAGGTCCCACGACATCAATTATTCGGTATATAATTTAGAGCTAGCTGCAGTTGTCTTTACTCTAAAGATTTGGAGACATTATCTGTATGGAGAGACTTTCCATATATTCACTGATCATAAGAATCTGAGGTATTTACTAAGTGAAAAGGAGTTAAATTTGAGGCAGAGGAGATGGATTGAGCTACTGAAAGACTATGATTACACTATTGAATACCACCCGGGAAAAGCTAACGTAGTGGTAGATGTTTTGAGCAGGAAGTCTAATATTAGTACAGCTCAGATTTAGTTATTGAGACTACCTAATTTGATACATTTGAGAGCTCTAAATGTGGAGCTGAATCTAGAGCAAGATGAGGCACTGATTGCTACTTTAAAGCTGAGACCGATGCTACATGACTGAATCAGAAAAGTCCAGGGAAAAGATCCTAATATAGTGAAGCTTATGAAAAAAGTGAAAGTAAATCCAGATTCTGAGTTTGAATTAAGGGATGAGACATTATGGTTGAGACAAAGGCTGTGTATGCCTAATGTGGATAATCTGAGGAAGGAGATTCTTAAGGAAGCTCATATGGCCGCCTATGCTATGAATCCTGGTACTACCAAGATGTATAACACATTGAAGCTATATGCTATGTCATGTTGTATCATTGTGAATGACATATAATGTGTTATAGAGATGTTTTGGAAGTTAGATGTATATAATGGAGTGAGGGTGAGTGCAGAAAATTAAGATGAATGTGTACATGTTTGATGCACTATTTTTGGGTTAAGGATCAATTATAGACCATGAGCTTTTTTGTGACTGATATATTGAGTTAATTGGGTAGATAATGATGAGGAAATGTAATGGAAGAGATAATTTAGGTTGAAGATGAGTTAGATGTAAAATATTGAAAGTTTGAAAATCTAGAAATGCAAACTGGATATGCTTCAGTCTTTTAGCCATAACGTTTTCTCTAGTTGTCCAAAAAAATGATTCTTAATTTGGATTAACCTAGAGATGTATGGCTACATTTCGTATGAAGACATTAAATTTCAATTCTATTTCTAAGAGTCTCAAAATTTCATGAAGTTGAGAATTGGGTGCAGTACATTGGGAGTTGAATGTAAAATTCGTGTTCTAGATTTGGGAGAAAATCTGGATTAATCTAGATAGATTTTGGCAAAGTTTCCACTTGGGAGCTGTAGATCTTTCTTTTATCTTTCCAACAGTATATAGTATGGAATTTTTAGACATCTGAGTTAGAAGTTATGATCGTTATATTTGGAGAAGCAAAGGTAAGACGAAGCAAAAGTAAGACGAAGCAAAGTAAGACGAAGCAAAAGTAAGACGAAGCAAAAGTAAGAAGAAGCAAAGTAAGACGAAGCAAAAGTAAGATGAAGCAAAAGTAAGACGAAGCAAAGTAAGACGAAGCAAAAGTAAGACGAATCAAAGGAAGACGAAGCAAAGTAAGATGAAGCAAAGTAAGACGAATCAAAAGTAAGACGATACAGAAGATAGAATTTGAATTTGAGGTCTTCATAAAAGTTTGAAGTCCTCTTTCGAACCATCCAAAGAACATCTTAATCAAAAATTTCTAGAGAAAGTTATAGCTATCTCCCCAAAACATGTTCAGTATGATTGAGGACAAAAATAGATTAGATTCTTTTAATCATAACTCCTTCTCTAGACACCCAAATGACTTCATTTTTGAACCATTGGATTGGTAAGATATTGCTCTACATCTCTACCAAAAATCATAGCCCTTTGAATCAAATTGAGAAAAATTGAGTGAAAAAGTAGAACGTGTACAGTGAGTGTATTCTTAGATAGTATGAACTGATATTATTCTACTGAACATACTTCAGTATTTTGATGATATCTTGATCTGTAGAGCTTCAAATGAGATTATTTCTGATTTGTGGTAAAATAAAGACATGAAGATACAAATGGCATGAAGAACATGGAATCTAATTCAGTCTCTAAGATGTTTAAATGTTAGATGGAAGTTGTGCATAGTATATTGTTTTAGACAAGAGCAGTCCAAAACTGTTTGAGGTATATCTTCCTAATTATCGAACCAAGTTGAGTGATTTTGATGCCAATAGATTTATAAGACATAAAGGAATACTTTTCTAGAAGAGAGTATGACCCAATTACTTCAGCTTCACTTTCTGATTTAATGTGAATAATAGAACCGAAAGGGGTGACTTAAGGATGAGTTTAGATATAAGAATGATATTGTGATAAAATCGATGGATTGATAGCCGGGGTTGTCATGAACATGCATTGTACATATTTTATTGCATTCATATGCATTATTAAACACCTGTGATTGTGCAAATTGTGATATATGTGTATGTTATTTGTTATAGAGGAGCAATTGAAACGTCAACCCACAGACGTTGCCAGAACTTCCAGGCAATAGTTTTGGGAGCAACCAGTGAGTAACCTAAACGGTTTCTCTCAATTATTGTTTGCTTATAATTATGTTTTGAATAATGAATTAATGTGATTTGATTGTGAATTTCAGATGGCAGGTCCAATGATTGTGTAATGAGGATTGAAATATTGAAGTGCTACTTGAATGTGAATGTGAGCCCTACGTGTTTTATCAAGTAATTGATTGTGTTACATGCATTCCATTCATGAATGCATAATCAAAAAATGGAAGTTGGGACTAGGGTAGCCAATGATCAGAGCTTAAAGCTCAATGTGTGGAAATGAGCCTCAAGCTCAAAAGTGTTTCAGAGCCTCAGGCTCAATGTCTAATGAGTCCTGTATCCTCATCGGAGAAGGGACAATATAAATAAGCCCAATATCTAAAATGGATATGGGACAGTTCAAGCACCCAGTCATAACAACGTAACAATTGGAAAATGTCTCATGAGCATTTCATAAGCATCTTGTTAAGTATGTTTGATAGAGTGAAATGTAAAATTGCTTATGCTTAAGTGAAAGTGTGTTACTCATGTGAAATGCAAAATTGTGAAATAATTGTGATATGAATTGATGTGTTGCATGAATTGAGTGAATCATCGATGATGGTTACCTCATTGAGTTCGCAAAACTCACCAAAATTACAACGTTGTCTTTTCAGGACCGATGGATGACTCTAGCTATTGAGAGGCTCTACTGTCGTGTAGATTGTGATTTGACCAGAGAAGTTGTGGCTCAAAGGTCGGTCAGCTGGAATTTTTGGATGGCTTAGATAGATTTGATATATTCTTCTCTTTCATGTAGTACTTTTGTACTAGGTTTTACTGATGTACATGTAGTAAAGGTTGAAAGGCACAATGTAGACTTCCTATTAAAAAAAAAGAAATGAGGAAAAGTTGGTTTCAAAAATATTGTGATATCTTATGATGCTTTTAAGTGAAGATTGATATGATGCCATTTGAAGTAAGTGTAGTAATCGAACGTAGCTCGCCTTTATCGTAGGATATGTGCTGGAATGACTTCCAAGCGTCTCGGTGCATACCTTGCAGTAAAGGGGAGCTACACAAGATGTTCGACAGGTTATCACTAATATTATGTGGGTTTCTAATCCAATTACCCATGGTTGTTATCTTGGGTTACCTTCGCTAGTTGGGAGAAATAAAAAGCAAGTTTTTCCTTTTTTGAAAGATCTCTTAAGTAAAAGAATTACTAGTTGGAAGAACAAGCTGCTCTCAAGACCAGGCAAGGAAATTGTTTTGAAAACAATTGCTCAAGCCCTTCCTTCTTATTGTGTGAGTGTTTTTCGGTTCCCTATGGGCATTTGTGATGATTTACAGAAGATGATGAATCCATTTTGGTGGGATTCTTCTTCGGACGACCGTGCTAAAATTCGTTAGGCTAAATGGGAGAGACTTTGTGTTCCTAAGAAATTAGGCGACATAGGCTTTCGTGATTTGAAGTGTTTTAATCTTGCGATGTTATGCAAATAAGTTTGGCGGTTTCTAACATACCCTGATTCTTTAGCGAGCCGGGTTTTTAAAGCCTGGTATTTTCCGAATTCTGATTTCTTAAGTGCAAAGGAAGGAAGAAACCCTAGTCTTATTTGAAAAAGTATCTACTCAGCTAAAAGTCTTTTAGACAAGGGTGTTAGATGGCAGGTGGGTGATGGTGCTTCTATCTTGGTGTTTAAAGACCCTTGGCTGATCAATGATTCTAATTTCTATATGCTCTCGAATCCTTTACATGGTATGTTTGAAATGAAAGTTAATGAGCTGATTGATCCTAGTAGTTCGACTTGGGATTATTCTTTGGTTAATGGTATTCTAGCTCCTTAAGAGGCTTCACAGGTTTTCCAAATACCCATTTCCCCATCTAAGCCGAAAGATACTCTTTGTTGGCATCACTCTAGGAATGGGATTTGTAGTGTGAAGTCTGGATACAGGGTGGCTACTTCTCTCATTTCAGATATTTGAGGTCATGGTGTGGTGGGCTCATGGAATGACATTTGGGGTGCTCATCTTCCCCCCAAGATTAAAGAATTTACCTGACAAATTTTGTGTGACTTTGTTCCTTGCAAGCAGCGCATCCTAATGTATGGTGTTAATTTGGACCCCGTTTGTTCTCGCTGTGGTGCATTGGAGACTATGGATCATGTCTTGCTTAACTGCCCTCATGCTAGAAACGCATGGACGTCTTCAGGTATTGGTTTAATTAGCGCTGTTATTAAGGATTGTATTCTTGCTTGGTTGTGTGGAGATACTTTGGATCATAGAGATAGAGCCCTTACTATCTGCTGGAGTTTGTGGTTTCATCGGAATCTCTTTTCTTGGAAACAACAAGATACTCCGCCGAATATTGTTGTTTCATTTACGGATGACTATCTTCGAGATTAGAAAGCAGCAAAAAGTATGTTTGCGTAAGCGCAGGTTGTTTCTAATAGGCCACGTCGCTCTCTAGGTTTGAAAAAGCCTCCCACTGGTTGGGTCAAATGCAATGTAAATGCTTCGGTTGATAAAAGATAGAACAAGTCAGGTTTTGGAGGTTTCTTTGAGACCATCGCAATAACTTTATTTTGGGCTTTTAGAGGTATATTCCTTTTTGTTCTAATGCCACTCTAGCAGAAGCCATGTCTATCAGATAAGCTTTAGACTGGATCAAAAGCCTTAATTTGGATAATGTTCTGTTAGAGTCAGATTGTTTAGAGGTTATCGATGGGATTAATTCTAATTCTTCTAATTTCTCTGAAGTTGGTTTAGTGTTTGTTGATTTTCAGGAACTAACGACTCACTTTCAACATCTGTCATTCTTATGAACTTCTCAAAATGCTAATAGAGCCGCTCATTCTTTGGCAAGGGTGGTTATGTTACATGTAGATCGTTTTACTTGGCACTCGTTACCAAGTTTTCTTTCCTCTGTTATTCTGTCTGATGTTTCTTCTTAATTAATTAATTATGAGGAGGCCTAGACCTGAGTGTATGGGGTAAAGCCTGCTGGCTTTGGGATTAATTACTTCCTCTTTATTAATTTATTTCCTCTCTTGTTTGTTTAATGTCAAAACAAAAATTCATATAGATAGTATATCAAATTATGACATTATTAAATTAAAGTATTATCATGATAAACAATCAAGTACAGAAAGATTAGTTAAATAATTATCGTTATCTAATGATCATGTATAGTTAACTTTTACGATTTTTCATATAAATTAATTAACCCGAGTGATAGTTTAGAGTAATTTAATCAGTTAAATCTATATAATTTAAATTTAAATTATACTCATTACTAAAATATTTATTATCCAAAAATTAATTTATATTAAAGTAATTTATGAAAAAATAATGATCTATTCAAATATCTCTTGTCTAAGAAATTTGAGAAAATTTTAACATATTTATTTGCAAACAGAGTGCATTATATTTCTCCAATCATCTATCAATACACAAATCTTATAGAAATTTTTTTTAAGCAGCAACAACAACAATATTCAATAAAAATTTTACTAAGGGATTTGGAAGTTTTAGCAGCACTAAGTCTTACTCATAACTAATAAAAACTTTTAGCTAAGGCTTCTAGTTGTCGTGCTTGTTGATTAAACTTCCTACCTTTACCACAAGTTATTCCATACTTCGCCTAATGAAGTAAGCTTGAAAAATAATTGTTAATTTTAATAGATGGCTTCATGAATAAGCCTTTGTTTGATTAGGCTTATATCAATATGGTTTTTTTTCTTCTGTAGATCTTTTCTGAAAAGAACTTTTTTAAAAAATCAGTTAACTGTTTGATTGTCATTTAAAAAAGAGTTTTTTTGAAAGAACTTCATATAGTAGACTGTTTGACAACATAAAAATAAAAAATATTTTTAATTTTAACTATATTTATTTTGTCATAAAAATTATTTATGCATATAAATATTATTTAAAGTATATTAAATAATAGGCAAATCACAATATATTAATTATTATATAATTTTTAAACCATATGAAACATAAATGAAAATATATCTAACCAAATCTTTTATATGAATTATAACATAAGTAAACTAATATAAAAAATAAATATTAAAACATATAAAAAACTCAAATAATATTATATAAATCCCAAAATAAACATGAAGATGAGTTTTTGGACTTCTTAAAAAACTGTATTTTGATTGTTAAAAAAGTCATATCTATTAAAGAAGTGCTTTTTTATTTTACAATCAAACAATCATTTTTTAAAAAAGGCTTTTGTGGTGAAAAAAGTACTTATTAACATCCTAAATGCCCATCCAAACAAGCACTAAATCTACTTTACTTACTTAGATCATATTATTGGTAGATGAAAGTTTTAATTAGATTTAATTACGTCTAACGTAATTCTTTAATGCATTATTTTTAATGCCTTTAATGGTTTTTTTCATTCTTTAAATTATAATATATTTAAAGTAATTCTTTAATTGGATCATATTGAAGTCATGCTTTTCTAAACTCTAATGTCTTGAATTCAAATCTAATCCCTTGACTTGGTTGACCAAAATGTTAAACCTAGCCTCTTCTTTTGTTTTTAAATCCCCTTTCCTAGTCGTTAGCTGGTGTGTTACTATGTTCACATATGTCTGTTGTTTGCCAATTCAAGTTGGTTTGACCTTCAAAAAGTATTCAAAGTTTTAATCAGTTTTCAAATTCCAAAATTTAGTTAAAAAGTAATGTTTTAAAAATTGAATCGGGATATTAAATTGTTTTAAAAATTGGATTGGGGACAGGTAAAATAAAAAGTTTAATGTTTAAAAGGTTTATTCTGTATTAACTAGTTATAAAATCGACTAAATATTAAATAAAATTAAAGAATTTAAAATAAAGGAGATTGTTCATATCTATAGAAAAATTTGAAGTTTAATTAAAAAAGAGATTACTAAATGAACATTAATTAATTTATTATAACTTATTAATATAAATTGATCAATTTTTAACAATAAGAATTATTAAAATAAATCAAACTGAAAAATTAAAAATTGAATCGAAAAATTGAACATTTCAAATATTTTTTTTGAAACTAACAATTCAAAATTTTAAAGATTTAACTGTTCAATTTTTTAATCATTGTTAAAAAATAAACTAAATGAGATGTCTTAATTTAGTCTCAACTCTCAAATTTGTTTAAGGCTGGCAGTGAACCGAAGAACAAACCATATTCTTGTCAGTTGGTGATGAACCAGTAAACACAGTTACCAAATGTTACCTGAATTCTTACAAAAAGACATAGCCCAACTACTTAGTGTGTACTCCTACTCCAAGACTTCAACTAAAGACTTGTTGCTTCCATAAGGAAAAAAGAGAGCACCTACCAAAAAGCTTTCCTTATTGCTCAACATATACACAACTGCAGACACGTAAATGTAGAACTGGGTTGTTTCGCACCAAACAACATAAATAGAAGTTAATGCATTGTCTAGCAGGTGATCCGCGTGGGAAGAAGGTAGGAAACTCGAACACCGACCCAAGTGAGAAATGTGAAAAAAAAAGAAAACAATATAAAGGGAATAAAAGCCTACCAAGTCCATTTGAGCCATAAACCTACCACCTCATGACTATTATGCAACTCTATCTTAAGACTCGTTCAACTGTTATTAAGTCTTAACTAATTATTTTAATTGTTTTTACAATATTCACTAATAATTATTAACAATAAATTAATTATATTTATTACAAATAAATAATTTAGTAACTGAACATTTTGTATAATCTTATTCGTAAATTAATATTTATTTACTAATAAATTTTAATTATTAAAACTGCTGTTATCATTTAGAATTAAATATTTGGATTTTTTTATTCATTGATAACTGCTTTTGAAAATTTGAAAATTCGAATGTAAATATATTCAGTTAACAACAAAATCATATTATAAAATACGAAAAAGTTAAATTTTATTGTTTTCATACTTTATAAAAATAAGAAAATTAAAATAATAGAAACTAAAAACTCATAAACCTTTAATGAGATGAGACCGATCCTTACCATCCCTCAAACACACATAAAATGCTAAACATTTAATTTTATTAATCCCCCTTCAGGTGCATTACATAACAATTCAAGTGTTAATTATTATTTTGTGACCAGATTGCGGTTTTATGACCACAAGATCACAAATTTAAATTACAAAACAGTATTTTTGTAAGAATATAAAGAAAAAATTGCGTACGTTATGACCCTTCCCAAATTCCTAATTTGCAGCGAATAAATTGACTTTAACTTTGGGTAAGTATAATTATGAACATTTCAATAACTTGCGCTGAATTAAACTAGTACTAAATAAGATGAGATTTACTTTGAATTAGTTGGGTGTAAACCTGATTAACTTTGTGTTCATTGGCTCTAACCTAGACTTTTTTTAATTTTTAACTTTAGGTTGGGGTTGACGATGCAACAGAAGTCGTGTTTTGAAGATAAGCCATTCAGCGCCCCGGAGTCTCGTGCATACCCCAAGTCTCAAAGACGACGAACTTAGCTACTGTATATGTATACGTCATGAAGAGTAATTCAGACTTCAGAGGTTGTTTCCTGGGGGTGCAAGTTCACCGAAAAGATAAAGAGAGACTCAGAAGTTGTTCAAAGTTGTTCAAACTACAGCTAATTCGTACTCATATTAAAATTGTCCCTACAGAATTGGTCGAGTTTCACCTAACAAGACAAGGAGACGTTTAGTAAAGAGTCTTGATAGTTCAACTCATGTGTGTATGTCACCTCGAAATAATGTATGATAAAACTATTTCTTTTTTAATGAATTCAATGTTAAAGTATCACAAAAACACATAACAATGTGTCAATATATCTCAAAATAAGTTAAGATATTGAATTTAAGTGGTTATTGAAATTTTCAATAATTAAAAAAGTCAATCGATTTTTTCGATTCAATTGAAATCGTCTAATTTTCTAATTCAGATTTTAGCTTTCTGGTTTGATTAATAATTCTTGTTATTAAAAATTAATCAAATTATTAATTAATATGTTAATTTTTATAAATTACTAAATTGTTATAAATTAAATCAATCAATTAAATTTTATTTAATAATTTATTTTTTAATTAAACTTCAAATTATTTAATAAATATGGCCAATGTCTTTCAATCATATTTCAAATTATTTAATTTTATTTAATATTTAATCAATTTTATAACAATCTAATATCAATTGAATATTTTAAATATCAAATTTGTTATCTTATCACTTAATTTTGGGTCTAGTTTATAAAATAATGTAATTTTTTAATGCACTATTCAAGCATAAGATCTTCTTAAAAAGATGTCATGAAGTGATTGGATCACCTCTGATAAAGTATTTGGCCTCGTTTGGTTACCTATCAATCAGTTATTTTTTTAGTTGGTCGATTGTTTTTAGCTGTTTGAAGCTAAAAATGTTGTTTGGAGAGTAGCTCTTTCATCGGCTGATTAAAGATAAACAGCTAAAAATATATAGTGTTTTTATTAAGTCATCAATTTGCTCTTATTTTGCATTTAATTCTCTTTAATGAGTTGAAATTATTATTCAAAATTAATGGAATTGTCTTATAGTTATTTGCAGATGATTTTCAACACCTTAGAGATGAAATTGAATCAAAAAGATAAAAAAGAAACGAAGAAAATCCGAAAATTCAAGTCTGACAGCAATTCAGTCATTAAGCGTGGGCACGTGCAAGGATGAAATTAATTTCCAGATCTGCTTTCAAAATCTGAATCTGATTCTTGTGAGATTCTTGTAATCTTTTAAGATAAGATTTATGGAGATTCACAATCTGAACATAGAGGAAACGTGATCTAGAAGATAGGATGAAAAAGGAAGGGATCGGGAGGCATTAAATAGGAAAAAACGTGATTGTTCACGTTAGCCTTTGTTTTGGAATAGATTTTCATTTTCTACAGTTTTTCTCTTCAGTATTTTTGCGTTTTCTGCATTTTTTCTTCCATATTTTCGTATTCTTTAAGAAAGACCAGAGATGAAGACTTGTTATGTTATTATTTCTTTGATTTCTACTTTCGTTATGAATAGCTAAACTTCTTTTCTTGGTTGAGGGAATCCATGTTATCCGTTATTATGTGTAAGATGTTTCAATAAAGTTTAAGTTGTTGATGAACACTGAATATCTTCTAAATTACTTTTTCTAATTGAATTGGTTGATTTCTAGGTGCACAACTAGGGATTAATTCGTTCAATAGCTAGATTAATGAAATATGATGTTCAGTTTCGTTAATCATAAGTAGCAATCAGGATTACCTTTTTTACGTTAGAGTCGGAAATTCTAAGAAGATATTTGCTTGATTGATTGCATGTCGTACATGTATTTCTCTTGCTTATTGGTTTTTGGATTCGTTAAGCTATTATTCAATTAAACCTATGATCGTATCTAGGTTGTTGTTTAATAAGAATGTTATGATACATGTTTCTAGTCATTACACTTAAGAGAAAACATCCCCAATGAATGTTTATTAATGATTGAAATTTTATGTCGAGGATCCATTTTAGCGTGATAACATCGGTAACCCGAAAACCAAGGTATTTCCCATTCAATTTTTAGATTCAATTATTTCTTTTGATTTTTGATTTTTTTATTTTTTTCTTAAATTGTGGTGAATCAAACCCACCCTCATTTTCTTACTTTGTTTTAGTTTTAAACTTACTAACCTTTACCGTTAACAATTCCTCGTGGGAACGATATTCACATACTACTACTACATTAAATTATATCAACGGAAGTGATTTCTTTTGAATTTGGTTGTAGGCAACATCATTACCAAATTTTGGCACCGTTGTTGGGAAATTTTTGACAGTTTATATACGTTACACGTTCAAACCAATCAGAGAATTTGCAGTACAATCCTGAGATTAAGAAAACAGCCAAAAGACTGCAAAAACAGATCAAACATCAGAAAGAGACGCAGAAAATAGATAGAATAGCTGCAAACTGCACTCTTCATGAACTAGCCGCACCTACGGACGTGCAATAGCCTCATTGCATCAACTTTCCGAATTAAGGTGATAACAATACATTTGAATTAAAATCTAGGATGATTCATTTATTACTTGTTTTTAGGGGTTTACCGGGAGAAGATCCGTACAAGTACTTGAAGGAATTCGACGTGGTTTACATGGGAATGAAACCGAAGAATGTGACAGAAGAGTAGATTAAGTTGAGAGCCTTCTCATTCTCCTTATGGACAAGATTGGCTGTATCATTCAGCCGGAGAAAACGTGCAAACGTAGGCTAAAATGAAGAGGCTTTTCTTCGAAAAGTATTTTCCAGCATCGAGAGCAGCTAATATTCGAAAGGAGATTTGTGAAATTTGTCAATATACGGGAGAAACACTCTATGAGTATTGGGAAAGATTCAAGAAACTCTGCACTAACTGTCCACACCATCAAATAACCGAACATCTTTTGATTCAATATTTCTACGAAGGACTCTTGTTTTCAGATAGGAGTATGATCGATGCTACAAGTAGTGGTGCTTTAGTTGATAAAACGCCAGCAGTCGCAAGGGAATTGATCGCAAACATGGCCTCCAACACTTAACAATTCGGAATACGTACTGGGCATGGATCAAAAGGCATGAATGAAGTAAATGTGACCACGTTGGAGAAGAGATTGGATGACCTTACTTTTTTGGTGCGACAATTGGCGGTCATGAAGAAAGAAGAAGCAAAGGTATGTGGCATACGTTCAATGTTAGAACATTCTACTGATTTATGCCCGATTTTTCAGGAGGAAAACACAAAGTAGGTGAATGTTGTGGGAGGATTTGCTAAGCTAAGTCAAAGGAAGTACGACCTATTTTCCAACTCCTACAATCCGGGGTGGCCCGATCACCCAAATTTGCGATATTGGAATCCCCAAGGGCAGCCAGCGACCACAAATTTCCAGCAGTATAGACAATCATAGATGCCTCGGCAAAATCAAAACATAACTCCATTCCGAAGGCAGGTCCTCTTTGGAAGATATAGTTCAATCTTTGGCCACTAACTCTTTCACATTTCAGCGAAATACATAAGCAAGTATCAGGAACATTGAAAATCAAATGAGCCAAATGGCAACTACCATAAATCGATTGGAAGCGTGAACTTTTGGAAATTTTCCAGCACAACTAGAGATTAATCCAAGACAAAGTGTGAAGGCTATCACATTGCGAAGCGGTAAGGAACTTCAAGAACCACCTCCAAAAAATTCCAGAAGAGAGGTAGAGGAAGAAATCACACAACCAGAATTGACACAAAAAGAGTTACAAAACAAGGTGATTCCGCCTCCTTTTCTGAGTTGATTTGTAAAAGCAAATAAGGATAAACAAGAGAAGGAAATTTTGAAGACTTTCTAAAAAGTTTAGGTAAATATTCCTCTCCTTGATGCAATTAAATAGATTTCACGATATGCTAAATTCCTTAAGGAACTTTGTAAGTCGAAGAGGATATTAAAATTTAATGAGAAAGTGCAATTGGGAGAAAATGTTTCAATGATTTTGCAAAAGAAAAAGCTTCCACCAAAATGTCAAGATCTAGGTATGTTTACTATCCCATGCCAAATTGGTGATTTGCGGATTGAAAGAGCTATGTTAGATTTAGGTGCGTCCATAAACGTTATGCCATATGATGTGTATAAATCTTTAAATGTTGGACCTCTTAAAGAAACTAACGTAGTGATTCAATTAGCGGATCGCTCAAATGCTTATCTGAAGGGTGTGTTAGAAGACATATTGATTTAAGTAGGAAACATGCTTTTTCCAGTTGACTTTTATATCTTGCAAATGGGCACTGATGACGCATCTTCCTTCAGTCCAATCTATTCGGAAGGCCATTTTTGAAAATGACTAGAACTAAAATAGATGCTCATGATGGCTCTTTAACTATGGAATTTGATGGTAACTTAATTAAGTTCAACATTTATAATACCATGAAAATTCCAGAGGATGAACAATCTATTGTTTCTGTGGATTTTATTGATACATGGATGTAGGAGAATTGGATTTTAGAAGATAAAGTTAGGCTTGGAATAATCCTTGAAGAAGGAAACACGTCACAAGGAAGTTAAGAATTGTTATTCTTTAGTTAACAAATGGAAAAGGCATCAACGTGGCAAGGAAGTGAGGAGTCAACATTATCAATGCATCTCATTGGCAAGAAAAGGAGAAAATGACGTTGGCTGGTGAACCAATGGAGACATCATCTTGCATGGAGACAACCGAACCTATTCTCCAGCAGATAGCATCCATTGAAACATCCAGAAATTTGGACAAGTTGTTGCCGTCATTACTCAGCCCAACAACATTGGAATTAAAGAGTCTACATAGTCATTTAAAATACATCTTTTTAGGTGAGAAAGACACATTGCCTCTTATTATTTCTAATCAACTTTCGAATGTACAGGAAAGTCAGCTGGTTAACATATTAAAGGAGAATAAAGAAGCTTTCGGTTGGACAGTAGCTGATTTGAAAGATATTAGCCCCACTATCTGTATGCACCGAATCTTGATGGAAGATGAAGCGAAGGAGGTAAGGCAACCACAACGTTGTATAAACCCACCCATGATGGAAGTGGTAAATAAAGAAATTTTGAAGTTTTTTGACGTAGGCATCATTTATCTGATTTCAGATAGTAATTGGATAAGTCCGGTCTAGGTAGTTTCGAAAAAAACTGGTGTGATTGTAATTGAAAATAGCAACGGTGAGTTAATACCGACTCGTGTCCAAAATGGTTAGAGGGTATGCATAGATTATAGGAAGCTTCATTCAGTTACTAGGAAAGATCATTTTTCGTTTCCATTTATTGATCAGATGCTTGAAAGACTTGACGGTAAATCTTACTATTGTTGTTTAGATGACTATTCAGGATATCATCAGATTTTGGTGGCACCTAAGGATTAGGAGAAGACAACCTTCACATGTCCATTCGCCATCTTTGCTTATCGAAGGATGCCATTTAGATTATGCAACGCATTGGCGACGTTTCAATGGTGTATGGTAAGTATTTTCTCAAATCTTATGGAAAATTTGCAAGGAAATTTTTAAGGATGATTTCATGATATATGGGGAGTTTTTTGAAACATGCATTGTTAACTTTGAAAAAGTACTAAAACGTTGCATCGAAACTAATTTGGTTTTAAATTATGAAAAGTTTCATTTCATGGTTGATCAAGGCATTATTATAGGCCATATTGTTTCTTCAAAAGGAATTGGAGTTGATAGGGCAAAGTTAGATGTTATTCAATCTTTATCTTACCCCACGAATGTGCGAGAATTCCATTCTTTTCTTGGTCATGCAGGATTTTATCGGCGATTTATCAAGAACTTCTCCAAAATTGCGTAACCCATGTGCAGATTACACCAAAAAGACGTGAAATTTGATTTTGACGAGCCATGAAAAAGTGCGTTTGATGAACTCAAGAGCAACTCACTACAGCACCGATTATTCAGCCACCGCAATGGGACATGCCTTTCGAGTTGATGTGCGATGCTTCGGATTATGCAGTTGGCGTCGTGTTGGGCTAAAAAGTGGACAAGATACCTCATATTATTTATTATGCTTCTATGACACTTAATGATGCCCAGAAAAATTATTCTATGAAGAAGAAGGAGATTTTAGCGATCATCTTCGATTTGGAAAAGTTTTGGTAATACCTGTTGGGGACGAAGGTGATCATCTATTCAGACCATGCATCTCTAAAATATTTGGTGAATAAGAAAGAAGCCAAACCAAGGTTAATTCGATGGTTATTACTGCTCCAAGAATTTGATTTGGAAATCCACGATAAGAAAGGAGCTGAAAATTTAGTGGCCAACCACTTAAGCAGGATCACACCAAGTACCGCATTTGATGTTCTTCACGGCAAATTTCCATATGAGAATCTCTTCGCAATTCAACAGGTAAGTCCATGGTATGCGGACATAGTGAAATTTTTAGTAACTAAGTCTTTACCTAGTGATTTATCTAGAGCTGAGAGAGATAAAATCAAGCGAGAGGCTAAATATTACATTTAGGATGAGCCTCATCTTTATAAATTTTGTTCTAATCAGATTGTTAGGAGATGAGTCACAGATGATGAAATTCTGTCTATTTTACATTTTTTTCATTTATTTGTGTGTGTGGGACACTTTGGTCCTAAAAGAACTGCTCGAAAAATTTTAGACTGTGGACTATTTTGGCCTAAGTTATTTTATAACTCTTACATGTTTTGCAAGTCTTGCGATCGTTGTCAAAGAACAAGTAACTTGGGATCAAAGAATCAAATGCCACTGATGAACATTTTGGTATGTGAGATTTTTGATGTTTGAAGAATAGACTTTATGGATCCTTTCCCTTCCTCTTTTGGTAAGAATTACATTTTGTTGGCAGTAGATTACGTTTCGAAATGGGTTGAAGCTAAGGCTACTATATCTGATGATGCTAAAACTGTTATTGATTTTGTTAAATCAAATATTTTTGTCAGGTTCAGAATGCCTCGAGCTATCATTAGCGATCGAGAAACCCATTTTTGCAACAAGAATTTTGAAGCTTTGATGAAAAGATGTGGTATCACATACCGAGTCTCTACCGCCTACCATCCGCAGACAAGCGGGCAAGCTGAGATATCCAATAGAGAGATCAAATATATCCTAGAGAAAGTGGTGAATCCAAACCGAAAGTATTGGAGTCTACGATTGGATGATGCTTTGTGTGCGTACCGAATTGCGTACAAAACTCCTATAGGCATGTCGCCTTACAGGTTAGTTTTTGGTAAGCCTTGTCATTTACCTGTGAAAATTGAGCATAGAGCTTATTGGGCTGTGAAGCAGTTGAATATGGTTCAAATGGAGGTTAGTAATAGTAGGAAGTTGCAACTGCAAGAATTAGAGGAGATTCGTAATGAGGCATATGAAAATACGAAAATTTACAAGGAAAAAACTAAGGCTTTTCATGATAAAATGATTTCTAGGAAACATTTTTCCATCGGACAAAAAGTTCTTCTTTATCATTCAAAGCT
>JANZLF010000001.1:24684287-24698884 GCA_026546835.1 Erythroxylum foetidum
ATTACCTTGTATAAATAGAGATGTAGTAGTCTTGCAATTCAATTCAATACAATAGAATTATTGAGTTCTCTTATTCTTCAAGTATCACTTGCGTCATATTTTTGTTAGTTCTAATATACAACAATTTCTAGTAAGTAGGACAACCTAGTTGAGGTTCCCAGATACCTACGTTTTAGGAACATTATTTGTTCTTATAATTGCTTTATGTAGTTATAGGTTAGAAATAAAATGTTGACTTTGAATGAAAATGAAAATAAAAAGAGTCATATAAATTTCTCATAGATGATGAAACAGTTCAGAAGAACATGACTTCTCTAAATTCTAAATTCTTATAAGAATATTCAACAAAATATTAAGATATATAATATTTATACGCTTATAATTTTTTTAAAGTTATGTCCTCATAAGTCATTTTATACGTAAACAGTTAAAACTAAATAACTAATTTTATTAAACATCTATAACAAACAGCTAACGTAATCTGTTGGTCATTAGCTGATTACCAAACAGGGCCTTTATTTTGTTGTTGTAACAAATCATTACGACAACTAACAACCGAAGTCAAAATCAGTCAAAATCCAAGTTAAAAGAAGCCTAAAACAATGAAATTAAGTCTATTGCCCCGATCAGCTAGCTCGAGCTCAACCTTGCCATAGAATAACCTTTTTTTTAAGGATTTAATAATTTTTCATTCTATTCAAAATATTGAGTTGAGAAGGAAATAAACCAATTACATAGGGGTTGAGGCTTAATTTGGTATAATTATGTAAATTTAATTTGTTAAACTGTCTTGATTAATTGTACTAAGATAGAATCATAAAAATGAAGCAATAAGAACTATGAAGCATATCCAAGCAAGATATATGAACAAATACTATCGAAGCATTTCCAGATCTGCAAACATCAAAACAAACTAGAAGGAAGAACTATTACATGACTACATGTAAGCAAGAATCCTGGTTCTTACACATTGTACCAACATACTTCATAATCGATTACACTGTCAAAGCAATTTATGCAAATTCTTTTTATGTATAACTGATGAGACTGCCCAAATTTTACATGCGGGCACATAGGATAATGTCTTCAAGTTTCTAAACTTATGTTAAAGAGTACACATTAAAACTAGAACTCTTGTAGATGAAACCCTAGAGAAAGTTTTGTAGAACTGGTAAGGTTTAATTAGTCAGCTGCAAGATAAGGAGGTCGGACATTAAGATCAAGTATTGCTAGTATGTGGTCGTTGGCACTATAATCCACCTCCATTGGAGCTAAAGAATCATCGGTGAATATGCTTTTATGGAGCCAGACTGTGCCTAGAAATGTCACAGGGTTGAAGCTTAAAAGCTTCTTCCTCATGACGTTGTTGATGGGAGAAAATCCATGTTTATTTATCCACATCTCCGCGAGCTCTACGATGGATGGAATCACCAGATGCTTGATGCCAACCATATGAAGCATCTGCAATATTGAATCAGCTATAGAACTTCGGACTCGGCAACAAAATTTATAGTGGAAGCAATAAATAGTAGAAGAGACATTTAAGATCTTTGGTTTTAAATAAAGTTTAGCTTTGGCACAATATATAGAGGTTAGTGATAAACATGTGCAAATCTTCTACAATCTCACCAGCATTATTATGATTTGCATTATCTTGTATTCCATTTTATCTTCTGTATTTCATTTGAATTTATTTTCTGTATCTTATCTGTTATTATCTCAATAACTCAGATATCACAATACTTGTATAAATACAGTGTAAAGCTATTCATCAATACACAAGAAAACAATACATTTACATATCAATTATATTTCTTCTCTATTATCATAGTGTCAGAGCTTATACAATAATCATCTTATCAATCACGCGTAATTTGCATTCACAAACTGCAGCTAGTATTTTCATTAAACACCTATCTTTCCTATCAACTTACCACAACCCAAAACGCACAACATTGTCTCTGCTATACACCTAACCCAAAATTTGCAAAACCAGACAGCTACTTACTCATCTCGTCACTTCCAAGCCCACCAGTCTCAAAACCCTGCCCAACAACATCAAAATCACTTTTTTCATCAATGCCTATCCCAATCTCATTATTCCAACGATCCGCTACTCACAACAAATCAACTTGTTGCCAAATTTGCTGAAAATGGGGTCATATTGCCGCACAGTGTTGATTTCGTTACTTTGCATCTCAAAATTGTCGCACAAATTACTCACTTCATTCAAACAACCTTTTCCCTGCTTTTACTGCCTTAAACATCCACAATCCTTCAGACCCTCGTACACTAACTTGTAGTCATATTACTGAATGACTTCAGGACACTGGAGCAATCAATCTCATGGCACCCGATCATCATCTTGTTGAATCTAAAACTACTTACAATGCTTTAAATTAAATGATCGTTAGTAATGGACAAACTCTTCCTATATCGTCCACTAGTAATGCCACCTTACCTACTACAACTCGTCGTCTTCACCTTAATAATACATTAATTGTCCCTAATCTTACTACAAATTTACTTTGTGTAGTTAAGTTTGTTAAAGATAACTATTGTCCTATTGAGTTTAACTCATTTGGTTAAATTGTGAAGGATCTCAGTATCAAGATACCTTTATTCACTAGATCCATCCACAATAATCTCTATCTCTATCTTATGAAGGTCCCACTTCGCCTTAGAAATCCTATTGCCCTTAATGCTACTTCCACTCAACTCAACCTGTGGCATCAATGTTTAGGTCATCTTTGTTTAGCCATACTCTCTAGATTATCTTTTCCCTTTAAATTGTCATCACATGTACTGAATAATTGTACTTCATGTTTATTAGGCAAAACTACACGTCTTCCCTTTACTTTATCATCCTATGTTTCTACTATGCTATTACAAATTATTCACAGTGACATTTGGGATCCGTCACCATCTCTTTCTTTTTCTAGCTATCATTATTTTATTATTTTCATTGATAACTTCAGTTGTTATACCTGAATTTTTCCTTTAACCCACAAAAATCAAACACTTTATCAATTTCAACTCTTCAAAACTAATGTTGAAAATCTTTTCTCTACCATAATTAAAACTTTCTAATGCGATGGAGCTCCTGAACTCAGCAAAGGTCCTTTTGCCGCTTGCCTTGCCTCCCATAACATATCTTATCACATTTTGTGTCCTTATACCCCATAACAAAATGGACTTGTTGAGCGTAAAATTTGCCATATTACTGAAACTGGGCTTACTTTTCTACTTCATGTCTCTCTACCTAAATCTTTTTGGTTAAGCCTTCTCCACAGCCACCTACCTTATTAATATACTCCCCACACCTGTCTTCAATCACAAGTCATCTCATGAAACCCTGTTTCTTGATCCACCTAATCTTTCACACTATTGTGTTTTTGGGTGTACTTGTTTTCCTTTTCTTGGGGCAACTGGTACAGAAAAATTAACTCCAAAGTCTACCAAATGTGTCTGTATAGGGTACTCGTTACAATACAAAGGTTATCGTTATTTTGACCCTATCATCTCCAAACTTTACATCTTGCGACATGTCTGATTTCTTGAAATTTTTTTCTCTTATTCAAATTCCACCCCTAATATCTCTCTCATGTCCTCTCCTTCTACCATCTTACTCCCACTGCCTGCTCCAACCTCCTCCTCTTCACCAAACACCACATCAAACCCTTTGCCTCCTTCCCTTTCACCTCAGCACCATATGATCACTCATACACGTGATAACACTCATGTTCTCTGGATCCTTTTTGACTATGTCACCTATTCCATAAGCATACAAACCTCATATACACCTAATCCTACCACCTTCACCCAAGCAAACAAATTTCCACATTGGCGTTAAGCTATGCTTGATGAGTTCATAGTTGTATATCGCAATTACACCTGGACTCTTATCCCTCCTCCTCCTAATGCTAATATTATTGGATTTAATTGAGTTTTCAGCACCAAAAGAAATTTTGAAGGGCCCCAGATCGCTATAAAGCTTGGTTAGTTGGCAAAGGCTATCATCAAGCTCCTGGCATTGACTAAATTGATACCTTTAGTCCTGTAGTCAAACCCACCACTATTTGCTTCATCCTGACTATTGCTCTATCTAAAAATTGCTCGGTTCATTAGCTTGATGTTAACATGCCTTTCTTAATGACACTCTAAATGAACCGATTTTCATGTCTCAACCGCTTAGCTTCATTGACCCTCACAAATCATCTTATTTCTGTCATCTTCATAAACGTATCTATGGCCTTAAATAGGCTCTAAGGGCCTGGTTTCATCGCCTGAGTCAACCGAATCTAATGCGTCCTTATTTGTTCATTTCACTACTTCTCACACCACATATCTCCTCGTCTATGTTGATGATATCCTAATTACTGGCTCTTCGCCCTCTTTCATCACCACACTTATTCAAGAGCTTAACACTACATTCTCTGTCAAAGATTTTGGTCTCCTTCATTACGTTATTGGGATATAAGTAACTACCACACCCACTAGACTGCTTCTTACCTAAATTAAGTACACTAAAGATCTTTTTTTCCGTATGGGCCTTACCCAATCCAAACCTGCCATCATACCAATTGCCCCAACTCTTTCTCTCTCCAAAAATCATGGCACCCCTCTCCCTAAAACTTCTGAATATCAAAGCATTATTGGTGCTTTCCAATATCTTTGTCTTACCTGTCCTAATATTCAATTTGCAATAAATAAAGTTTCTTAATTTCTTAATTGTCCTACCGACATCCACTGGACTGCCGTCAAAATGATCCTTCGTTATCTTCACTCCACATCAACTTTTGGTATCCATTTAACCCGATAAATTTTTCTCTCTATTCAAGCCTACTGGCAACAAGTTGTTTTCTTGCACTCCAACAGATAAGATTGGTTCCCAAAAAAAATACCATAACCAGATGTGGATCTACGATCATCAGGACACCCAATCCAATCCTATAGCTTAATATCACAGTATAGTTAATCTGTTACTGAAATCTATTGGATTACGTCTCTTGGTGAAATTGATTTCTCTCATATCACAGCCACTCTTGGGTGTGATAATCTAGGTGCAACGTCTCTTGCTACCAATCCCATCACTTACACTTGCACAAAACATAGAGATTTGATTACCAACAAGGCGCTTACTACATCTATTTTCATGTGATCAAATTGCAGACATCATGACCAAGGCTTTATCTTTCATTGCTTTTCACATTTTTTGTGACCACTTGAAGGGGCTTGATAAACATATGCAGATCTTCTACAATTTCACTAGCTTTATTATGATTTGCATTATCTCATATTTCATTTTATCTTTTGTATCTCATTTGAATTTATTTTCTATATCTTTTCTGTTATTATCTCAAACAACTCAGATATCACAAGACTTGTATAAATATGGTGTAAAGCCATTTATCAATACCCAAGAAAACAATAAATTTACGTTTCAATTCTATTACTTCTCTATTATCAGTTAGTGAAGACGTTTTCTTTGATGATGATTGTCGTCCAGAATCATCAAATAAGCAAGAAACTAACGAGGTTTTTGAGAAAATAAGATGCATACATTATCTTATATTAGAACTTACGATTCCAAGTGCATTTAACAGTTTTTTCGACATGCTCTTTTGTCGAAAGCTCGGACGAGTTGCGAGGAAGGGCATCTCAGCAAATTCGTTTCCATGGATCCTGCAGAAGCAATGCGTAATTTCACTTGTATAATACATTTCCAGGCAATGGCATGTATATGCAATATGTACCTTAGTGTTGCTACTGATATAATATCATCTTTCTGCTCAAGAACAACAGTGTAGAAAGCTCTGAAATTAATTCTCACTAAGCTTGATCTGGAAAAAGAGAAGCAAGATTTGAAGAAAAAAAGAAGATTCTGAATATGGTATACTAGCATTTAGAGAAATCTCGATGACTGTAAAATGGTGGAAGTGTTTACCCTCGGCCATGTACCACTCTATGAAGAATGTTCATTCCGGTGAACCGATCAATGGTAGGCGTGAAAGACTCATTGAGCACCTCCCAAGCTATTGCAATCTTGGAGTTGCATTCCATTCTGATATGCTGATTCTCGTAATAAAAGTCACCAGGCTCCATCCGTCGGAGTAGAGTCCACGACATTCCTTCTCCTAATTCGATTCTTGCTCCGATTAGGCTCTGAAGCTTCACAAAAGTCTTCAAAAAAGCTGAATGTCATCCCATGGTTTCAAGAACATTTGTAGAATCTTTAAAATAATATCAGTAAACAAAAGAATCTCCTTTGACTCATTATAGGACGTTACAGAGAAAGAGTTTGGTTTCCTGTTAAGAAATGGTACCTCTTTGCAACCATAGCCACAGAAGGATAACTCCATTGAATGACTGTTAAGATCTGACTCAGTTCTCTCAGCACAACAGAACCAATGATCTGCAAGTACAATAAGAGTTAGCTCACTAGTTGATTATGGACCAGGCAATACACTTGTCCAATTGAACGCCAAGAGATGTTTAAAAAACGGGGATAAAACCAAGAATTTAAATACATCCATACATTTTTTCTCGCACTGAGGACATGTTACCATATCGCCATTGCTACCTCCACATAACTTGCAGACACAGTAAGGACATAGCCACTCTCCTTGAGGTACACTCTGTAATGGACGACATGTTATCTGCTATATGTAACAATCAAAAGAGAATTTTCAAGGAAACCAACTGACCCTCATGCCCAAACAGCTCGGGTGATATGTAGATGGACATCGGTCACAACAAAGCAAGTCTCCTCCATCAGCACATATCAAACAGGTATCATCACTTTTATCACCGGCATTGATTTTGGGCACAAACTCATGAAACTGATGAAGTTCCTTGTCCTCTTCTCCGTTCCACGCCACAGCCATGCATCGTAGGAGAGATTCATCGGTCCGAGCAACACAAATATTCTCATAAGGCCACGAACAATCCACACCAGAATGAGCCACAAATTCCCTCATAGTCATGACCTCCGAGCAACACAGACAATTCACACCATTCCTCCTAGCTCTTCCCACCTTTAGCACCTCTCTTCCGCCTTCACTTCCCTCTCTTACGCCTACGTAGTGTAGCCTTTCATTCTCTATCACAAGCTGCTTCTCTATCAACCACGAGATGACTGTTTTTTCCATCATATCTGTTTGCTTGTCAGTTCCTTGGGTACTATCCTTAGTTGGGTCACGAACGGTCTTTCTTCTTCTTGTGTCTGTGTCTGATTCTTGCTGCTCGTTACCTTCCGAGTCTTCGTCTTCATAACTGATTATCGTTATCCTTGGACGTAGACGTCTTCTAACATCATCATTTCCAATATTTAAGCTCTGACTTGAAGTACCTGCTCTTTGGTCCACAACCATAGGAGCAGAAATATTGCTTCTACGCCTTCTTGGTACGCGGAAAGAATCACTGTTATGACGTCCATGTCCACTTGAAGAGCCCGGCTGGGTAGTATTTTGACGATTCCTTTGTTGAAACCGATCCATATATCTTGCAATATATCAACCACCCTGGGAATTTTGCTTCAGGAAGTTGTTTATGGTATCTTGAGAATATCTCTGAAACAAAATCCATCAGTATCGAAACCATCAGAAAGCAGAAGAAGCTGGCAAGAGCTTGGTAGCTGTACAGATAAAGCATCTGTGTAAAACCCCTTCATGTTCCTGATTTGTTTCACCTTTTGGTTTCTGATATCAATCAATAAAAATCCTTGTCTTGAAAGCTAATTAGCATTTATGTTCTTTAACAAGGAATCATATCTTTTATACTAGTAAGTTGAGCGTTACACTTCATGTGGTGCTTGAAGCAGTAAGAGAACGAAGAATGGAATATATTGAATAGTTTATGAAACACAACCTGTAAAGTTTCTGTTTATAATCTACTCACCTCTAAACTGTATCAAACATTAATTTCACTCTTTGGTATATTAATTCAATATCTCACTGAGAAAAACAAAATAAACAAAGTACCTACAAAAGAAATGATGAATACGGACTCTTTTAACACTAACAGACCATCAAAACTTTGATATTAGTCATCTTCATAAACACAAGATATCAATAATGTGACAAATCATTAGATACTTACAAGAGAATGAAATTGCAGGATCCTTTTTCCCATTCTCTTTGAAAACAGATGTAGCTTATTAATGTACATATATGCTTGAATATGAAGATCAGAAGAACACATACATGAACAAGAAGATGCGAAGTGTAAAGGGGGTCTCTCCATTTATCAAACTCTACATAAATGTGTTGTTCATCATGTGATTAGAACAAATAGTACATCGAACAAAATGTATGCTAAATCTTGAAACAAATCCACACTGAACTTGACTTTATATCCACTACATGAGTAAATCTATACAAACTTGCATCCTATCTTTTGTCGATGGTAATTTAAAACTATAAATCATTAAAGATTAACAATCAAAAGAATAAAATCTTATTAAAATTTGTAATTTTTAATTAAAATTTCAAGCTTTGTAAATATATAATTCAGTAATTCAAATTGCTTGTTTCAACAAAAACCATTATATGACAAATAGAAAAAGAAGGAACTCGAATATATTTTAAAAAAATTTGGAAATTGATTAACAAATAAAAATTTAACAATAATGTGAAAAAAAAAAAGAAAGAACACTACATAAGTTGGTTAACTCATATTCAAATAAAATAAATTTAAAAAAGATGATATTTTAAAGAAAGTTGGTCAAATAAAACAATTATTCATATGATAATAATATCTAAAACATCAAAATCATTGAAAATAACTGTGAAGAATGTTAGCTTTCAATTGAAATTTATATAATATTTTTAGAAATTTACCCGATGTTTCTAGAAGATCATCTTTTTAACTATCGTCGGAGTTTCGTCGGAGTATAATCGCCGATCTCGATGTTTCTGTAAATCTTGAAGTAGAACAGTGATAGTGGACCTGGATGTTAATTTAATAATAAATAACGAGATACGAGACTTTTATGTCATTTACATGTTGGCAAACTGGCAAAAAGTTTATGTATTCTGCTTTTATTATGGAAATGTATTTATTATAATATTTAAAAATTAGTGTATTTGAATGCATTTATTAAAATTACATAAAACTAAATATGATACTAATTTTTTAATAGAAAACCATAATTATATATATTTTATATCATATTTATTATTAAATGATTATTAATATGTGTTTTTATTGATTACATTCTTTATAATAATTGATAAGATATTAGTATAAATAAAATAAAATAAAACAAAATAGAGGCATATAAACTAAAATATATAATTATTATACATGTTATGATTACTTATATTTAAATAAGTATTTGAATAACATTAAAACAAATAATTGCAGTAGAGCCTATAAATTCAGGTATAAATTGCTTTTATAATAGTGTATTAAGAAACTAACATTCAATTTAATAGACTAATAAGAGGAAAAGGAATTTAAAGCAATATAAGTCAACGTATCCCATTGCATAAGGATTTTTGTTATTAATATAAGCAGCATTTTCTTTATATTTTTTACAAATAGGATGTTTTCCTTACTTAAACCTGTGACCTTCTAATTAGAAAGAAGCAGATTTTCACAATATACATTGAAATCATATAGTAAGTTCGTTTATTGAATAGTTTGGAAATTTTTTTTAACCTATTTTCTTGTTAATTTATTATTATTAATAATCTCTTATGAACTCTTTTTAGTATAAATAAGGGATTAATATCATTTAGTATACTAATGTGGGATTAAGAAAAGGTAAAAGAATTAGAATCTTATCACTAAATTGGGGCATAAATTTTCCAAATGGCATAATTTAAATCACACAACATTGTTTAAGTGTTAGGTTACATGAACATAACGCTTAAATGATATAAGGTTGCATACTACTAAATTTTTCAAAATTTTACATTTTTAGAAGACTCTCGTTGAATGTTGTTGTTATTAATTGTTGATGTTACATGAACATATTGAGTTGATGTTGGCATTCTATCTAATAACTTCTCGTTAAATTCGTTAGAATGATGTAGAATTATTCATATGTAATTAAAATAAGAAATATTAAAAATAAGAAGAAATGACTAATGCATAATAATAAATAAACCAGCCTCAACAAAATACATATAAAATTAATATTCGAGTGCTTTACTTTTATCTTCATACTGAAACTTGACCTTTGGAAGGAGAAGAAAATGTACCGCTCAAATATAACTATGATATTTATAATTACAAAAATGTAAATTTGAAGGAAGAATTTTACTTATAGTGACCAAAGATTGACAATAAATCTAGTTTATTTGAAGAACTTTGAATCCCAAATTATATGAAACACAAAAGTATACTGCAAAATTTTTATTATCCAAGCTCTTTATTATGGAAGTAAGATAAAAGATCAATCAAATTGAAGGTTAGAGAGATATAACCCATTTATAGAGGTAGTTCAGTAACATTAGCATTGTCACTGATTTTCCTTTTAGTTATGAACGAACCATACCTCTTTTGTTGTAGTTTATGATGACCTCTAACATTTCAATTCTTTCTCGAGAAAATTATAACTTCACCTCTAGCATTAAACACTTGAGTTCTCTTATGCAAATTAACCTTAGCCTTGTATGTTTCTTTAGCTCTTTTAACTTTCTTCTTTACCTCCACTTGAATCTCTTATGCCTCTCTAGCTAACTTTGTAGCATTAGGAGAGACGTTAGAAGATTTAGGTAATTTAATAAGATCAAAAGCATGATTAGGTACCTTGATGTAAACTACAAAAAATGACAATTGATTAATGACACTATAAACTATGTTGTTGTAGTCAAATTTGGCTTGTGCAATCAAGAAATCCCATTTTTTTCGATTTGTCACGACATTTACATCTTACCAAATTACCTAAAGTCCTATTCACCACCTCCATCTAAACATTGATTTGTTAGTGCACAATACTATTGTACTTAAGAGAAGAACCAAATAATCCCATAAGGTCTTCCAAAAGTGACTCAAAAACTTGGTATCATGATCAAAAGTAAAAGATTTAGGAGCATCATGGAGTCACACCATTTCTTTAAAGAACAGCTTGGTAATCATTGTAGGGTCTGCCTTTTTTTTTACAAGAGATAAAATGTTTCATTTTAGAAAACTTGTCCATAACCACCAAGATAGAATCCATACTTCATTGGGTTCTTGGAAGTCCCCACACAAAATCCATAGACAAATCCTCTTAAATAGCGTTAGGAATTGGCAATGGCATGTGCAAACTAATATTTAAAGCATGTCCCTTATAAGCTTGACAAACTTGGCATCTCTCCACAATAGTAATAATGTTTACCCTCATCTTTGGCCAATAATATCTCTTTCTCACGTCATCAAGGGTCTTGTCTTTAGCAAGATGACCAACTAAGTCTCCCTATGCAATTATCTAATCACCTTCTCCTTAAGTGAAGTTCCTATAAGAAAAAGTTGATTTTCTTTCATAAAAAATCTATCATGCACATACAAATCATCATGTGACTTTTTCACCAAACACAAATCTCCCCAAAATCTCCATTACTCTCATACAAATCCTTCAGATATTCAAGATCCTTAACCTCTATACTCAAGGTCTTCACTATAGCCACCCTTCTATTCAATGCATCAGTAACCACATTATTTTGTCTCGTCTTATGCATCAATTTATATGGAAACTTATCAATAAAATTTGACTATCTAACATGCATTTTAATTCTCAATTGCCTTTGACTTCCTAACTACTTCAAATCTTATTGATCAATGTACAAAATAAAATATTTCCCAATTAAATAATATTCCTACGTCTTTAAGGTTTTCATAATAGCATAAAGTTCTTTATCATAAGTGGCTTAGCATTACACAACTTCTTATGAAAGAAAGCTATTAGCCTTTTCTCTTAAGATAGCATAACTCCAATATTAACTCTACTAACATTCCATTCTACTTCAAACAACTTATCAAAATCAAGTAAGGCTAGAATAGGTGTAGTACAAAACTTTTCCTTATTGATTGTAAAACTCTACTTTTATTCTTCTTCCTATTTAAACTTCTCCTTTTTGAGAAACTTGGTAATATGAGCCACAATTCTTAGGTGTAAACCACACCTTAAAAACTCTCACCTTCTCTTTATCCACTCTCACTCCATCTTTCCCCACAATGAAACCAAGGAACAACAAAATTTCATTATAAAATTGCACTTCTTCATATTAGTATACAATTTGTTTTCCTTTTAGATATTGAACACAAGCTCAAGTGATCTAAGTGCCCCTTTTTAAACTTGTTATAGATAAGTATATCATCAAAGTATGCAAATACAAACTTACCTAAAAAAATATTTAAACACTTAATTCATCAACCTCATAAAGGTTTTAAGAGCATTGGGTAACCCAAAATGCATCCCTAACTATTCATACAACCCATCTATAATCTTAAGCACAGTTTTCCACTCATCACTAAGCTTAATTGGAATTTGATGATAACCACTCCTACAGTTAATTTTAGAAAATATCATTGCCCTAGTAAGTTGATCTAACATATCATATAACCTTAGGATAGGAAATTATATCCAACAGTAATCATATTAAGGACGTGATTATCCACACACATCCCCTAACTACCATCTTTCTTAGGTGTAAGTAGAGTTAGAATTACATACGACCTCATACTCTCTTCCTAATCAATTCCTCTACTTTTTCCCTCGAGATCTCATTCTCTTTTAGAATCATATGATAGTGAGATAAGATACGTAAACTACCCCTAGAAATCAAATCAATATAGTGTTGGATATCTCTAATGAGAGGTAATCCATTGGGTAGCTCATAAGGTATTATATCTCCAAATTCTTCTAAATTTGGTTGGACTTTTAAAGGAATCTCATCTTTTTGCTCACTCTCTTCTTCTCTTTAGTGTACCTCCCTCGTTTCTTTCATCTCACTAACAAAATTTTCCTTATTATTTTCCAATTCTAATAATGACTTCTTTATCCTACTAGGTTTCACCACTCTCTTTTCACTTAGGGGTACTAAAGTGATACGTTTCATAAATCAATAAATAGTCTCCATACTTAAGTGATATGTATCAATATCATATTGTCATATTTTACCCTACAAAATTTGACATACATCCATATTAAGAATATCATAATAATGTTCATTCGAGTATTATCTAATAGAGAACCTTACACCTTTCCATAACACAAATATCACCAACAATAGTATTCTATGCAATGTTATAAGGTTTGAGGTGAGGCTTGAACGATAACTTCATCTTCTTGGCCACTGATTTATTGATGATATTCACTTAGCTACCTTTATTGATGATCAACTCACAAAGATTTCCTTGTACCTTGCCTCTAGTACGAAGCAAATAGTATGGTTACTGATACTTCTGCTTATTTTTAGAAATCATTAATCTCTTATAACTTTAACAAATTCATCTTCTTCTCCTTTAGGGTATTCACAATCTTTCTCATCTGACCTACGCTCGTCTTCCTTAGAATCTCTCTTTACCTACTCCACTATGTTAGTAAAAATTTGCTTTAGATATTCATTAGAATAATGGCCTAGTTCTCAATATTTAAGGCATTTTGAAGGAGTTAGTTTAGCATAAGCAGGTTTAGCAGTTAATGTCTATTCTGTTTATGAAAGATATTATTATAAGTAATTTGCATAGGACTATAGTTATTGCGGTAGAGAGGAACTACATACGAGGAAGATACATTCATATCTTGAAGCAACTATTGTAGCTAAATCAATTTAAAGGTAGTGTCAATAAGAGATCTATATTAGGCTTCTGTATTGGATTAAGAGACAATAGGTTGTTTTTTGTTGCATTGAGAGACGAGAGCTGTTCTTAGAAATAAAGAGTAACTAGTGGTGGATCGAATCAACATCAAAATAGGCTTATAGCTCCAATAGATAAGAGTAAAGAAAATGAAGATCATAAAATATAGTACCTCAGACATACCTTGAGATACAAGAACAACATAAAAGTGTGATATAAGATGCAAATATAAATTGACTCACAATGTGAAAATTATTAGCAATATTTGGATGAGAGACAATAAGATAGATACGATTAACAACTAATTGGTGGTAAGGCATATAATGTAGTGCCCCCTTACCGTAGAGTACGCACCGGGACGCCCGTAGGTCATTCAGATACATATCCTACGATGAGGGTGCACTACGAACCATCATTTCTATAATCCACATGGCATCAATATAATAAAACTGTAATATCAAAGTTCACTAAATTTTAAAACCAAAAGGTACTTCTCATTTCATTGCTTAAAAATCATAAATACACAATTCTGTCTCAGTTACAACTGTACAAATCCAAAAGAAACTAAAATAACTCCTAACTAGGTCATTCCTAAAAGATCCTAGCTGATCGACCTGTGAGCCATACTTCTCAAGCCAACGCTCACACAGCAGGAAAAGTCTCGCTAACTGGAGTTAGGAGTCTACTGTCGCTGTCCTGAAAAAAATAATGCAATTTTGGATGAGTTTCCGAACTCAATGAGAAACCATCATCGATGGTTCACCCAATTCATGCATTACGCAAAATTGCGTACAGACCACACAATA
>JANZLF010000001.1:24705255-24721694 GCA_026546835.1 Erythroxylum foetidum
GAAACCCAGAATTCTCAGATCTTCTGATAAATAATCATCCAAATCCCTTCTAAACACTCCTAACTAACTTCATATACTAAACTCAACTCATTTCTAACCTTAAATCCTTCAAAAATCAATTATTCATCAAATACCCAAATTAAAACCCAAAATCCTTAACTTCCGAAACCTATACATTTCTCATTCAACAATATACTTTAATTAATCCACAAATCAAACTATTTAAAGAACAAGGAATAGGAACTTACTTGATTTAAACCCTTACAATTCTTCCAAGCACTCAAAGATACTCCAAATCCCAAGCTTGATCAACACCCACGGTTTCACTCTACTCAACACCCAACCTCATTTTCTCCAATACCAAGCTTAGGGATAGATTGACGAGGAAGAATGAAGCAATTGCAAGAAGAAAATGGAAAGAAACAACCCAAGTGAAGATCCACGAAGAAGAGAAGAAGATCAAGCTTTTCTTTCAAAGGGAACAAGCTTCGTGGAGAACAATTTTCAAAGAGGAAAGGTTATAAACCTAAAGACTAAGGGCTTGTTTGGCAATTTAATTGCCACAAGTCCAATTCTTAGGGTCTAAACTCCAATTCTTATTCTAAATTCTCCCAATTCCGCAATGGCTATAATTAATAAATCCTAAAATCATAACTCAAATTATCTCATGCCAATTGCCCGTCAATTTCAGAACTGGAACCCAAATTAATCAGTCATTTGGCCAAATTTCCAGTCCGGACCCGATTCTCTAAAAATTTCAGAAAAATTCCTGTAAATCCTCAAAATTAGAAAATACATCCTATACTCCAATTTCAATTCTCAAACCCCTAAATTCAATTTTCACTCCACTTTCCTAATCAAATTATAACCTGTACAATTATCACCTAATTCATCCAATTTACACAATCAAATCAGGAAATGTCATATATGTATGTACATACAGATGCCGGTGCAAGAATACGCATTTATCACTAAATATAGAGGCTATAATGCATGTGCAATAGATATATGCATGCACTCAATGAACCCGATCCAAATTACCGATATGCCTATCACATCGGTAACGGGATGCTACATATAATCGATCTAAGTAGATTCCCGTCAGTAGTAGAAAGATGATCATTAGAGTTAAGTGAAGCTTTGTTAGTTTCAGTGATGCCAGCTCAATAAATAACATCAGTAACATACTTTGCTTATGATAGGTGTATCCAAATTCATCCGAAGATACCTTAAAATCCAAAAAAAAAACTCAAATTACCCAAGTCTTTCATCTCAAACTCTTATACAAAACGGAATTAAGACCAAAGATACCTTATGTGTCATCACCAGTTATTATCATATCATTAGGACTTGAGCCTAGCCTGATCCAGAAAAAAGGCCTGGGCTTGGCCCGATGCTCGTTCAAGCTTGGGACACCAACCAAGAGTCCAACCCAATAAGGCCTCGAGAGCTTGAGGTTCGATTGGCCCATAAGGGTCGAGCCCAACACCCGAGTCCGATCCAGCTCAATCTGATTAGCTTCAGGCTAGCATGACTTTTATTTAAATTATTTGTTGAAAATTTTAATATAACTTTATTTAATTAAAATTTTAATTATTTTTTAAACTAATTAATTAATTAATGACGATAGGATTATAGGAAATAAAAGAAAAAGATCATAATTAAAGTGATTAATTAATTGAAGTTACGAATTCCAATTGATTAATAGAAATTGAGATTTTATAATGAATGAATATGTAGAATGTATATATACTGATCATATAAATACGTTGAAATCAAATTCATTAATGAAGGAGAATGAAACTATAATAAATGTGAATGTGATCAATTCAATTAATTGAAGTTACAAATTTTAATTGATTAATAAATTGAGATTTTGTAATGAGCGAATATATAAAACATTCATATATTGATCAAATGAATAAGATGAAACTAAATTCATTAATAATGGAGGATATAATTATAGGAAATGAAAGAAAATATTATAATTAAAATAATCAATTCAAAAATTAATTGAAAGCACAAATTTTAATTGATTAATAAAAATTTATATTTTATATTAAACAAATATATAAAACCTCTGTACAACAACAACAACAACACTTGGTATGAATCCTGCGGATTCGCGAGGTTTGAGGAGGTTTAATAGTACATAGACTTATCTTTAACTAGTAGAGAAGCTGCTTTCAAATGATTCACATGAAAAGATAGAATGTGAGAGGGTGAAAGAAAGAAAAAGAAAAGAAAAAACAAAAAAAGGATGAAGAAGAAGGACAAAGTTAATAATAATAATATTAAAATGTGAATATTAGTAGTAGTAGTAGTAATAACAACAACAACAACAACAATAACAACAACAACAACAACAACTACAACAATAATAATAATAATAATACTATTACTACTACTAATAATAACAACTATTGTTACCACAATAACAAATAATAATAACACAGCTAGGTTTTTTCCAGTTCGCTTGTCGTTGTTAAGGGAATCCTTGTAAGTTTCTTTTCTTCCGCTTATTGATAAGCTTAAACTCAGTGGGTCGCACCTAAGCTAGGGTTACGATCGAATTGTGTAAGGATGCAAACTCGAGTTTGACCGTCCCCAACGTGTGCTCTGATCTTTGCTCAACCAACATCGGTCATGGCAAGCATTGCCAGGGACTCTGATTTTTAGGCCAACTATGAGCAATTTGTCTCACGGGAGGGCACATTCCGTTATAAAAATTTATATAAAACTTATATATGTGTGTATATATTGATCAAATGAATAAGATGAAACCAAATTTATTAATAAAAGATGATATGATTATAGAAAATAGAAGAAAAAATAATTAAAGTGATCAACTCAATTAATTAAAGTTATAAATTTCAATTTATTAGTAAAATTGAGATTTTACAATGAATGAATATATAAAACACGCACATATATTGATAAAATAATTAAGATAAAACCAAATTTATTAATGAAAGAGAATAAAATTATAGAAAATGAAAGAAAAGAATTATAATTAATCAATTCAATTAATTGAAGTTGTAAATTTCAATTGATTAATAAAAATTGATATTTTACAATAATGAAGGGGGATATGATTATAGGAAATGAAAGAAATATATTGTAATTAAGTGATCAATTCAATGAATTTTGAAGTTACTATAAGAAATGAGAGAAAAAAATATAATTAAAGTGACTAGTTCAATTAATTGAAGTTACAAAAAATAATTGATTAATAAAAATGAGATTTTATAATAAATGAATGTATAAACCATACATATATTGACAAAATAGATAATCTAAAACCAACTAATTGAAGTTACGAATTTTTACAAATTAACAAAATTAAGATTTTATAATGAATGAACATATAAAACGTATATGTATTGATAAAATGAATAAGACAAAAGCAAATTGATTAATGAAGCAGGATATGATTATAGGAAATGAAAGAAAAAGATTATAATTAAAGTGATTGATTCAATTAATTAAAGTCACGAATTTTAATTGATTAATAAGAATTGAGATTTTATAATGAATAAATATATAGCACATACATTTATTGATTAAATGAATAAGGTGAAATATAATTCATTAATGAAGGAGGATATGATTAAGGGAAATGAAAAAATTATAATTAAAGTGATCAATTTAATTAATTAAAGTTGTAAATGTCAATTGATTATTACAAATTAAGATTTTATAATGAATGAATATATAAAACTTATATATATTGATAAAATGAAAGATGAAACCAAATTCATTAATAAAGAATGATATGATTATAGGAAATGAAAAAAAAAATTATAGTTAAAGTGATCAATTCAATCAATTGAAGTTATACATTTCAATTTATTAATAAAAATTGAGATTTCATAATTCATAAATTGATGACATAATTTACAAAACAATTATCCAAATTTTTAAATGATACAATTTACAAAAAAAATCAAGATAAAATCATGATGGAGACTGGAGATTGGAAACAGTAGAGACTAGATATAACGAGAAAGCAACTAGTCATTGTAATCAGGATCATCAATAGTTTGCATCACTTTTTTTATGTAGAAACATTATAGTTTGTAATGTAATGTTAAAATCAAAAGAATATTAATGACATGGTAATAATTAATTAATAATGAAATATGCATTTATCTTTGAATATTTTATCAAATAATGTCCACTTGATTGATGAGTAGAACTAGTCACCTCTATCTTAGTACTTGTGGCTATATTAATATACAAATTAAAAATAATATAAGGTAAGATGATATAAAAAACAACTAGACAAAATTGATATATCAAAGAAAAGAATTTACTCTCAATATCTTCATCATCTAACTAACTTCGGGTACATATAAGAGCTTCCACAGTATGAGGATAAAGTTGAGTATGATAAGGACTAATAACCCGACCACCAATGCTAAAAGTAGACTCAGAAGCAGTAGTGGATGATAAAATTACCAGTTGGTCTGATGCAATTCCTTATATGATCGAAAAATTATTTCCATAACTCTTCACCATAATAATAAATCAAACTGCATACCTTAAACATTGATCACACAATCTTTCATCAAATATTTATCTAACTCCATCATATTAGACAAAGCTCTGGCCCTTATTTATTTAATAAATTTTGTAAGTGAAAGTAACAAACTACTTTTGGAAGATAAGCTTGAACCTGAAACTAAAGCTAAAGTTAAACAACTTGAACTACTGAGATCCCAATCCTAAATTTTGTCCACTATGAGTTGATAATTATTAAGGACATCTACATGCTTTTGAACTTGATCACCCTACAACACATTATACATAAAATTAACCCCTCCATCATGTATCTCCAGTTCAACATAGATAAGATTGCAACAATGTGTCTAACCGTATACGAATAAAAATTTAGCTTCTTCATCATCTTCTTTGCCATAACCCAAATAACTTCATTGGAATCAAATATTCAATGAAATAAATCTTTCTTTATCTCACACAGTGCTAAAGTAATAGTGCGAAATTGGATATTTTGCTCCCGAGAACAATTCAGTTGCATTATAAAATAATTCCAACTTTGTTCAAAGTTCTCTAACCAATCCCATTGGTCTTCTGTAGAACTTTTCAATTATAGCATCATTTGTACTACAATTGTCGACTATTATGGGGGAAATTTTAGTGCCAATATTAAAACCTATTAAACGGTCTCCCATCATGGTTGACAACCTTTCACTTGTATGCAGCGCCGGCCTATAAATAAACCAGTCATGTACAAATTTTACTAATATCAATCATAACATAATGAAAAAGTAAATGATAACTATATTAAAGAATATAAATAACCTCAAAAGTTTATTGCGTAGAGTTCAATTATTGCCAGCAAAATGTGTCATCGTTGCCATTTATCCTTTCTTTTGGCTCTTGGCTGTCCATATATATGTTGTAATGGCAATCCATCCTTCAATATTAGACAACGTTCTTAAAATTTCTTTCTTCTTATCCTCGTATATCTTCATAATGTCCTTCTTTGACATATTCTAAGTTGGAACCTTGAAGGTCGCTTGTAGTGAGTTGCAAAACATCCTAAATCTTTTGGAATCAACTATAAATAGTGGATCTTTATCACCAATTATCATAGAAGCTATCAAAAACCTTGATTTGTTATGGCCATAAGATGTTTCAGTCATTTCATTCTTCCCTCTCATAAGGTTAGGGGTCAAAAATGTTGATCTCCTAATACTATCTTTTTTCTACTACACAAATCCATTTCTCTTTAAATGAGCGGTTTCACCTTTTGAACTCCCGACCAAAATCTTTAGACAATACTTACATTCTTTTTCAACTTCATTCATCAATCTGTTATCATTAAAATGATTCCAAACTTCACTTTTCAATTGACTTTGAGTTGCAATTTTATCTTCACATGGAGATTAGAAGTTTCCACTTTTGTCTCCTATACTGGATTACATGTTAGAGAAGTGCTTTAAAGGTAATCACCTTTAGCACTTATTGTACAAATCATTTTATGATTAATAAAGACATTTTTATTATTTTGATGTTCATACATTTATGAATTTGATATTGATCTTAAATTGATTTAATGAAGTCAAATCATAATGAGATCATGATAATGAGATTCCTATTATATGTAATTATGTTAATATCTAAACTTTCCCTAGTAATAAGATTAATGAGATGGGATATTATTAATCAGAATAGACTAATAAATGTTATACTCCTTGATTGGATCAAGTAGTGGATCTCATGAGTTGTGGACATAATTTGTTTAAAGTCAATATGTTGATGCTTACTAATGGTAGTAAGTACATTGGATTGATCTATTATGAGACAATCATATGGATATTCTATTCCAGTGTCAATAATTACATGACAACATTATGTATGGAAGGGTTCATAGTCAAACCACTAACTTTTCAGTCAATTGGAGGTCATGATGTGCTACTAGACACATAAGAGATCTGAAGGATGAGTAAAATGGTCTTGAATGGTGATTCAAGATATGAGAGATTGTTTCGAGATTGTATCACGATATGATTGTGGTAGAAAACGTTGCATGAAATGGATTAGAAATAAGTGTTGTTGGCTGCCAATTTAGCTATTAACTTCCCAAACTTCCATTAATGCATGTTATTCATGGTCATTAACTTCTCATAACTTCTATTAATGCATGTTATTCATGACCATTAATTTCTCATAACTCTTCATTAGTAACGGGAATTATGGAAGGCCAAATGGTATAGAGATGATTTTTGTGCATCATGTGTAAGACACAAGTGAAAGAAATGTCCTTTATGTAAGACACAAGTGAAAGAAATGTCCTTTTCTAACATACACACTCTTTATCTCTCTATTTCTCACGAGAGTTCTTGCTTTTGCTAGTACAAAGAAAGAATTTTAGTCATCTTCTAGTGAGGTTTTATCATTCTATCTCCGTGTGGAGGCGGTTTACGCTGATCATTGTAGTTTACGACAACCCAATGCGGAGAAGATTAAAGAACAAAGGAGATCATGGAAAGGTATGTAAACATCTTACATTTCATGTTTTTATTTTCTATATCTATATGCAAGAGTATATCTATTTTTTTAGGTTCCGTTTTATTTTCCACTGCGTATATTTGATATATATTATGTATGAGATACATAATCGGAACCTTATATTACAACTCCCTACTAAGGGAATATGTTCATCCATATGGAACAATCAAGATATAAATGTATATGTTATTCATAATCATAATTGAATACATGTGTTATTCATAATCATAATCAGTTATCAATGACTTATACGGTCACATACTGCCACTATGATCACGTCACAAACATACATAAGCGTTTATATGTTTTCAACGTGTAAGTGACTGTAGAAGACACTATGTATTTTTTTGGACTTACACGATAACTTGCAAAGTCACATGCACGCCCATGTAAGTAACTGTGCAGGTTTGGGAAAACACCTCGTTGATAGTAACACTAACAATCGCAGAAAATTCATTTTTTCATAAATTCAATCTTCAATCAAAATATAACGAAGGAACTTTACCTTGATGGGTGGGTGATGAAGATAAACTAAAAAACACAATGGCAAGGTAGTGGGGGGACGATGCAAAAGGATAGCTAAAGGGGCAACCATGACTGGAGAGCGAAGGGGTAACGAGTGGCGACTGGCATGGCGAAGGCGTAAGTGACAATGAGGGACGATGATGGTGTGAGAGAGAGAGAGAATAGAGAGAGAAAGTGATTATAGTGTTAGTCGGTGGGGAAGGGAAGAAAATTAAAAGAGAAATAAACCTATGAGTATACAACAATATTGTTTTATTTTTTGAGAAATTGAAGTGTAAAATGACATAGTTTTGCTTCATCTAAGAAACAATGTTCATGGCTTAAAATGACATCATTTTGCTTTAGAAGCAAAGCGATGTTATTTTGTTCTGTAAATTAGTTGGGCCTCGGGTCAAGCTTTGGTTCGGTGGTTATATATTATCCTTCAATTAGCTGCATATGATATAGTTATAATGAATTAAATTAAAAATTACATAAGACTAAATAATCTAGGTACATAAATCAATATCATAAATAAAATTTTCTATATAAGGGCAGGTTCTTACGCGTTACTCACCTGTCTGTCACTGGAAAACACCACTTACCGTCCGATTTGCATGTGTTAAGCATATCACTAGTGTTCATCCTGAGCCAGGATTGAACTCTCCATGAGCTTCATATTCGCTTAGAGTTCGCTTCAAGAAATATAGCCATTCATATACCCTTGCGTCAGTCCCACGAGCCTCTTATCCATTCGCATTCGATCACAACGATAGGGAGCAAGTCAAAATAGAAAAACTCACATTGAGTTTAGGGATAATTAGGCTCGATCTGATGACTTCCACCACGTTAAATATTTGTCACCATTATTCTGATAAAAAGATATGATAAATGTGTGTGATTTGATAAATAGATTAATAAATGAGAATCTGATGAGTAATTTTAGGTAGATTTAAGTTTATCTTAAAATTACATGTTAAATAAATTATTTAATGATAAATACTTTATAATGCATAATTAAAAAATAAAAAATAAATCTCAAATACACTACTACATCTAATATTTAACTTCAATGAAGTGATTTTTAAAATAATAAAAAATTAAACGATAATAAATTAATTAGCATTAGTTTTTAAACTAACCGTATACATGTGGGTTTTGCTTTAACTTTTTAGGTACAAGGATTGTAAAAGTTGGAGTACATGATACGCTTTCTGTTCTTATCCTAAATTCCCTTCTTGACGTACAAGTAATAAAAATTAAAAACGGTATTGGGTGGAATCCAGACCTATAAATAAAATCGAAGGCTTAAGTCGAAGAGAAGCTATCTAGTTGATTCAGGAGTAAGTCAAAGTGGAAAAGGAAGAAAATGGCAACTGTAGATGAAAGTTCGTCTGCTAACAGTAAGAGGTGGCTTCCTCTTGAAGCCAACCCTGACGTCATGAATCAGGTCGGTAACTCATCCATGGTGTTCTTCTTAATCTTTCTGTTTGTTTGCTGAGATTTTATAAATGGAGAGATTTAGTGTTTTCCACAGATTTTTTTTTCCTTAAATTAGTGGCCTAATTGACATGATTGGAATAGAAAGAGTGGCCAGACCTGGAGAATTGGGGAAGTGGTTTTCAAATTTTAGAATATGAGTGGAAACAGGGGACGATAATTAAGAGAGAATAGTTCTGTAAATACCTCCTCTTATTGAATTCTAGAACTATTTTCTTAGATTTTGGTGAAATATTTGTTAATGGTCCCAACGAGGGTTTCCAAATAACGCATCTTTTGTTGATTATTATTGTCCTACTTTACTGAAGTTTCTTCTCTAGATTGTCTTATTTTCTCATTCCCTCTGAAATATTATTGCTTACCAGATTCATGGTTTAGCCGAGTGTGGTTCACGTTATGTGATTTTCGATTCTCTCTCTCTCTCTCTCTCTCTTTTTTCTTTCCCGTTTTAATATCTTCTTGTCTAGTTCCTTTGGGGTTTAGGGCTCCCTAAGGAGGCCGAGTGCAATGATGTTTATGGATTGGATGAGGAACTATTGCAACTTGTGCCAAAGCCTGTTCTTGCAGTTCTTCTTGTCTATCCGTATAATAAAGAGGTGAACTTTCTCTGTTCTTAATCTCTTGTACCCTAATTTCTATATGCCGGTCATTCTTAAGCTCCATTCCTTTGCAACCTTGCTTTTCTCTTTGTATTTCCCTATATAAAGCTCATTCCTCTTCTTAAACAATGTATTATCTATACCATAAACTGCCATTACTTTTTCATAAATTTGAAGTAGCCTTGCTGTAAGCAAGTCAATGAAGGTTCTTATAGCGAGGAACCCCAGATCCTGATTTTGGCTTCTTTTCCTTAATTTCTCAGAGGGAAGCAGAGAGAATACAGCAACACAATGTTATGAAGGTCAGTGCAGTAATATATAATCATTGAGCATATGCAGAAAGTTCAGTACACCGGCATCTCATTAAATGACTGAATATCATTTGAGTTGCTTGTGCTCATCAGAAAGCCTAATCAAGGAGCATTTTGTGTTTGAAAATTGTATTTTTCATCAATTATTGCATTTTGAAATGAGGATGCCTCATAAGGTTAGATTGATTCTAGATACTTACTGTCGAATTGAATTGATTGTTCCCTCTCCACACATTGTTGAAATTTGCTTTTATGGAGAAGAAAAGTACCTGGAAGCATTTCCTACTCTTCCTGGTTCACAAGCATTTATTGTTTGCTTGTGTCTTTTGGCTGCAGGAACCAAACAGAAAAGTTTACTTCATGAAGCAAACAGTGGGTAATGCTTGTGGAACGATAGGACTACTTCATGCCGTTGGAAACATGACTTCAAATATCAACCTATGTGAGTTGCTCTTCTTTTTTAATTCTCCTATTTTCCCTTTTTGTTGGTAGAAGTGCATGCATACAATACCCATGAATTCTCATAACATCCACATAACATTACGTGATTACTTGAAATCAAAGTTCTCATAAACAAACATTTCTAAAACACTTACCGATGACATAAGGGGAAAGACAAATGTCAAAAGATATCCTCATTTTGGTAGGTATTTATTTGCTTACGTGGACCTGGTGATATTGTAGTTGCATTATGATTGGATGCACTAATGTAAGAAGATTTTTAACGAACTTGGGCTTTTGATGTTGAGCTAATTTGTAATGCAATTGTAGTTCATATCGATTCCATAGGGAAATCCTGAAGAACTGTATGTTTATGGATCTACTGTACTGAATTTGAAGAGGCAAATGATCATGGATAAAAATTAAATGGATTAGCCGCCAAAATGGATATCAGCTTCAGTATAGTCTTCAAATGAAGTCCTCTACCTTTTAATATTTCAATCAAGGTCAAAAGCCTTTTTATGCAGATTTTGTAGGGAACCTTGATAATATTATATAAATTTTGCGTTGATACGCATTTATCAATGCGTCCAATGTAAGTCAAAATTTCGCAATTGTTGCTATCCATATTAGGGAATAGACATTTTAACAACTACCAGCTTGAGAACTGATTGAGTCTGCATTAAGCATTACACCCTCAATGAACGCATTTGGAAGGTTGTGAGTAAAATGGGAAAAATAGAATACAAAATTATGGCTAGTTTGATCGTTATAACAAACAAAAAGTTGAGTTTGATCAGTGGTAGTTGCAACAAAAAAATATGGATTTTTTAATATACAAAAATCCAAGTTTTTCTGAAATTTATTCCAAGATAATTCTGTCACCAAGCATTCTTGTTTGCAATGACACTGTTCATCGTTATACTTTTTAATAAGCTATTTAAAACTATACAAATCATACGGCTGTCGGAAGATTCAGACGGTAATACAAAACATTTTTCATCATCAAAAAGGAAAATTTCTAATTATGTACTTCTATTGGAAAAGGCTACTTAGAAAATGCAGTACGGAATGGTAGGGGTCAAACTATTAGAAAATTGTGTTTGCAGGTTGAGAAATATGCAGTTTTTATTTTGTAATTGTTCTTCTCTGGTTGAAAAGACATGGTCAAATTCTGTTTTTTATTATATGTCGTCATCCTTATTGTTGATTAGCACTTTGTTATTTTCAGCTGAGGGATCATTCTTGGATAGATTTTTCAAAGCCACTGCTAGCATGGATCCATTTCAGGTTTCACTTCTATTCCTCCCCCTCCTCCCTCCATACCGACCATCTGCAACCTATGCATTCAGAACTAAAGATCCTCATGACAATTGAATGGTGACTCCTTATTTGTTTTTGTTTATTCTATGTACACTTTCGTTAGCGTGCAGTTTTCCTTGAGAATGATAGAGAAATGGAGGTTGCGCATTCTGTAGCTGCTACAGCTGGTGACACAGAGGTTAGTGTTGGACTGGATATTGATATTGGATATAATTTTGTTGAGAAAAAAAAATGCTAGTAATTAAACATTTTTTAAAAATTAATTATAAGTTCTATGTCATGATTATATTCTCGATGTGCCCATTGTTGAAATAAACGTGTGATATATAAGCCTAAGAAGGTTTTGGACATTGTAACTGTTGTATGTTTCTTTCAGCTAATGTGTTTCTCTTACCGATTTCTTCTTTGTGTAGGCTCCAGACTGGGTTGACGAGCATTACATCTGTTTCACGTGTGTGGATGGTATATATTTTCTTAATTTCTCTGTGTCTATCTTGTTTTATTATCTTTTAACACTCTTTGAGTGTGGAATTATAACAAGTGAAAAATGATTTTTTGTAAATATTTTTATGGTTGGTGATGTGAATGGTTCTACTACTTCTGCTGTTCCCTGGCAACATAATCAATTTCTGGATGTGTTGCTTATAGGGGAACTTTTTGAGCTTGACGGAGAGAAGTCAGGACCAATATCTCATGGTCCAACCTCACCAGGCAGCTTATTACAGGTTGGTATATGGACATCCCTCGTCATGGTTTCTTGGAATTTTTAAGACCGCAGAAATTTTAGCCAGATAGTTCTATCAGTGACAATGAGGGAAACATTGTCTTGAAATGTATCCAACATTTCACAAGGTTGTCAAATTAAGGCTTGAAATAAAAGATTGGAATGGCATGATCATAAGATCACTAGTGATTTATATTTGGTTCTAACTTGCATATATCCAACATTTGACATTTCGCAAGATTGGGATGACGTGTTCATAAGAAGAACAATAATGATTTACATCTGGGTTCTATGTTGCATGTATTCATGAGATTGGAGGGACATGATAGTAAACTTAATAGTTGCCTTTGATTGGTAAAAGAAAATGGAAGATTAAATAACATTAGAAACTAAAATAATGTTATTATGGTTTTACGAAATTTAACTTAGTTTCCTATATTTTGTGGAACAAGAACATGTGACTTGGACAAACGTAAATCATTATTGATCTTATGATCATGCCATTCCCATCTTGTGAAATGTTGCATACATGCATGGTAGATTCTAAATGTAATTATTATTGATGTTCTTATGATCATGCTATCCCAATCTTGTGAATGTAGATACATGCAAGGTAGAATCTAATGTAAATTATTATTGATCTTCTTGTCATTCCTTTCTTGTGTAATGTTGGATTCATGCAAGGTAGAATCTAAATATAAATTATTATTAATTCCTTTCTGATATGGATGAGTGTTTTATTAGGAATCTATTAGAGTATGGGTGTTTTATTAGGAGTCTATTAGAGGAGTACTTTTTTTAGTAGAAGTGTATTATTTCCATATTATTTTTGCACTAGTTTCAAGGGCTAAAACAACAACCTCCAGTATAGCAAGTACTCCACCCCCCATGGGAAGACGCTTAACCAGAGCGGAAATGGCTGAAAGAAGAGAGAAGGGGTTGTGCTACAATTGTGAGGAGTATTATTCGGTGGGGCACAAATGTAAGAGACTATTTTGGATTGAGGTGGTAGATTCTGAGGAAGAAGAGGAGGAGATATCTTTGCATACTATCACTGGCATAACTTGATTTCGAGCTTGAGGGCAAGCTAGATGTCGAAGAGGGGAGTAATGATATGGATGAGTGTTTTATTAGGAATCTATTAGAGGAGTATGAATGTTTTATTAGGAATCTATTAGAGGAGTATTGAGTGTTCTATTAGGAGTCTATTAGAGGAGTATTTTATTTTTAGTAGAAGTCTATTATTTCCGTATTATTTCTTCACTAGTTTCTGTTATAGTTATGTTAATAAAAACAACTTGAATAGGAGTCTTTCTAAGAGTCTTAAAACAGCTTGAATAGGAATCTTTCTAGGAGTCCTAGTTTTGGTGGAACTTTTATGTTTCTTTGCCTATATAAGGCTATTACTTTATGCAATAAAGTAAGGAAGAAGTTGTCATAAAAATTAGCTAATTAGGAGTAGAGTAATTTAGCCAATCTCGGCAGACCTTGTCTTTGACAAGTGCTGCCAGTTTTTCATTACCAAAAATAGGTTCTGCAAAGAAAGGAACCAATGTAAATAAGAGGAAAGAGATTAACTTTCCTGAGAATCGTCCTTGGACTCAATCCCAAGCACGGGCATATAACCCTTTCTTGTGAAATGTTGGATACATGCAAGGTAGAATCTAAATGTAAATTATTATTGATCTTCTTGTCATTCCTTTCCTGTGAAATGTTGGATTCATGCAATGTAGAATCTAAATATAAATTATTATTGATTCCTTTCTTGTGAAATGTTGGATACATGCAAGGTAGAATCTAAATGTAAATTATTATTGATGTTCTTATGATATGTCATTCCAATCTTGTGAAATGTTGGATACATGCAAGTTGGAACCAAATGTAAATCGTTATTGATCTTCTTATGATCATGTGATTCCAATCTTGTGTTGTCATTTTAAGTCTTGATTTGACACCCTTGTAAAATGATGGATAAATTTTGTAACTAACTATCACAGATGATTATAATTAGTACTGAATCTTAACTCTTCAAATATCATATTGCATAACAGGATGCTGCTAAAGTCATTGGCGGCATAATTCAGCAGAATCCCCACTCGCTCAATTTTAATGTGATGGCCATCTCAAAGAAAGCTGAGGATTAGCTTTGATAGAGCATCTTCCATCTCTATGCAGCAGATTCAGGTGTTCATCTCTGTTATAGAACACCTGATAATATGTAACTTTATCATCATATTTAATCTGAAGTCCTACAATAAAGCAGGATTTAGGAAGGCCTGATAATATGTAACTTTATCTTTATATAATAAAGAGGCTGTTTCTGGCTTTTAATATAATCTAACATTTGCGATCATCTCGTGTTGGGATAAATTGGTGACTCGGATAAGGAGTTTTCAACTGTCTCCACTCTACAGTTTTAAGCACTAGTGGTTGTTCTCATTTTCCAAGTTCCAAACAATTATTGTTTATTTTACTATGATATGATGTGAAACATCAATCCAAGAATTATATCTTGCAGTTTGGTGCATGATATTCTGGTGCCATGATTGCAAACTGGTGTCTATTGACTCAGTTTATCTGAGTTCAATGCCAATAGTTCTTAATTATATTGATTTGATTCTTTAGATGAACAATAAATCTTTTGTGTGCACCATAATACGTTGTGATCAGATCCCCGATAGATTACATGTCATGCATTCTATTCTGCTGTGCTTCTACGCCATTAACCTCCAAGTTGCAGGATATGCTTGGAGTAAATTGGAGACAAATGCAAATACTTCTGATGACCGAAGAATGAATAGAGCAGACTAAACGGAGCTCTATTCTGAAACTATCAACATTAACCGTTTTCCTATTCGAAATATAGATACGAAAACCATGCTAGTCTAATTTACAATTGCAATCTAGCACGAGATCATGCTCACTATCCTTGCAGACGTTATTGCTGTAAGATAAGAGAGTCTGCAGATTCCTGTGCAGCTGTTGTATATTTTGTTACTTATCAGGAGTGGTTTAATATTGCAGCTGGTGGGTAGTCTTTCCTGCCGCTGCCGCAGGATGGTTTCTCCATTCTTTGCGTACAGTTTTACATGGTTATTCACATGAAATTGATAGTAACAAGTTCTTTCTTTGGTAAACTGTGCTTTATCCAGCTTCAGTGAACCATTAATGAACTATACAAATGAGAGCAGCCCTTCTGCTTGCAAGAGTAGAATTAGTAACCATGTTATGCTAGATTGCGTCATGAATGCCTGGAGCCGACGGGTCAACTTCATGATAATTAGTTTACACAAGTAGAAAACCCTGACTGGAGCAATTATATCTATGGTCTTCATAGCAGTGTTGTAGCATAAGATAGGGGGGGCCACCGTACAATTACCTTTAGGTTGTGATTTTTTTGATCTAATCGTAAAATATGCTGATATTTTATTAAAGAGAGCGGTTGGTTGCAGTTGAAATCTTCTGACTCTAACCTGTCTCAATGGATCTAAGCTATTTATTTACGTGAGATCACATAAATAAATAACTTAGATTTATTGAAACAGGTTAGGACTAGAGTACCAGAATCAGATGATCAATCCCCGTCCAACCGGTGAAGGTGACCTTTTATATGTCTACCAATTCAAAAGTCTTGCTTACGAGTCGCAGTTGAGTAATTGTTTGACTCAGAGTGGTGATAATGATATTGATGTACTGTTTTTTTATTTAAAAATAATATTTTACGTATGAGAATTTAAAAATAAGTGTCAGAAAGTATTTGCACTTTATGAACAAAAACAAAATTATTATTATTATTATTTTTATTCGAAGAAACCCTGTAGGCGGCCCAAGCGGGTATACCTCTCTGAGGGCCCAACTGACACACCACCTAACAGGCAGGCCAAGTGGGCGCACCTCATCAAGGAGGTTCAACTAGTTCTCCATTTACAGGTACAATCTCGGCTGCCTCAGGCTCTTATAAGAGGGGCTAGCATGGAATCGAACCTGAGACCTAACCAA
>JANZLF010000001.1:24770332-24781603 GCA_026546835.1 Erythroxylum foetidum
TTTTTCCTTTTTGTTGGTAGAAGTGAATGCATAAAATACCCATGAATTCTCATAACATTATGTGATTACTTGAAATCTCATAAAGAAAATTTTCTAAAACACTTACATATGACATAAGGTGAAAGACCAATGTCAAAAGAATTTCCTCATTTTGGTAGGTATTTATTTGCTTAAGTGGACCTGATGATATTGTAGTTGCATCATGATTGGATGCTCTAATGGAAGTAGATTTTGAACGAACTTTGGCTTTTGATATTGAGCTAATTTGTGATTGAATTGTAGTTCATATCGATACCATGGGGAAACCCTGAAGATGTTTATGGATCTACTGTACTGAATTTTAAGAGGCAAATGATTATGGATAAAATGGAAATGGATTAACCACCAAAATAGATATCAGCTTCAATATAGTCTTCAAATCATCTCCTCAACCTTTTAATATTTCAATCAAGGTCAAAAACCTTTTTATGCAGATTTGATAGGGGACCTTGATAATATTATATAAATTTTGAGTTGATACGCATTTATCAATGCATCCAATGCTAAGTCAGAATTTTGCAATTATTGCTATCCGTATTAGTATATCTAGATAGACATTTTAACAACTACCTAGCTTGAGAACTGATTGAGTCTGCATTAAGGATTACACCCTCTTTTAACGCATTTGGAAGGTCGTGATTAAAATGGGAAAAATAGAATACAAAATTGTCTCTAGTTTGATCGTTATTACAAACAAAAAGTTTGAGTTTGATCAGTGGTGGTTACAACAAAAAAATATGGATCTTTTTATATACGAAAATCCAAGTTCTAAAATGTATTCCAAGATAATTCTGTCACTAAGCATTCTTGTTTGCATTGACACTGTTTGTTGTCATATTTTTTAATAAGCTACTTAAAACTACACAAATCGTATGGCTGTTGGAAGGTTCAGATGGTAATACAAAACATTTTTTCATCACCGAAAAGGAAAATTTCTAATTATGTACTTCTATTGGAAAAAGGCTATTAGAAAATGCAGGACAGTAGGGTTCAAACTATTAGAAAATTGTGTTTGCATTTTGAGATAATTGCTGTTTTTATTTTGTACTTATTCTCTTCTGGTTGAAAAGACTGGTTCTAATTCTGTTTTTTATTATATGTCATCCTTATTGTTGATTAGCACTTTGTTATTTTCAGCTGAGGGATCATTCTTGGATAGATTTTTCAAAACCACTGCTAGCATGGATCCATCGCAGGTTTCACTTCTATTCCTTCCCCTTCTCCCTCCAGCCTACCCTCTGCAATCTATGCATTCATAACAAAAGATCCTCATGATAATTGAATGGTGACTCCTTATTTATTTTTGTTTATTCTATGTACACTTTATTTAGCGTGCAGTTTTCCTCGAGAATGATAGAGAAATGGAAGTTGCGCATTCTGTAGCTGCTACAGCTGGTGAGACAGAGGTTAGTGATGGACTGGATATAGGTGTTGGATTTAATTTTGTTGAGAAAAAAAATAAAGCTAATAACTAAACATTTTTAAAATTAATTATAAGTATATTGTGATCCTCCTTAGCCTATCACATGATTATATTATCGATGTACCCATTGATAAACTAAACGTGTGATAGATAAACCTAACAAGGTTTTGGACATTGTAACTGTTGTATGTTTCTTTCTGCCTATGTGTTTCTCTTACTAATTTCTTCTTTGTGTAGGCTTCAGACACGGTGAACACTCATTTCATCTGTTTCACGTGTGTGGATGGTATATATTTTCTTAATTTCTCTGTCTCTCTCTTGTTTTATTATCTTTTAACACTCTTTGAGTGTGGAATTATAAAAAGTGAAAATTGAGTTTTTGTAAATATTTTTATGGTTGACGATGGAATGGTTCTACTGCTTCTGCTGTTCCCATGACAACATAATCAATCTCTGGATGTGTTGCTTATAGGGGAACTTTTTGAGCTTGATGGAAGAAAGTCAGGACCAATATCTCATGGTCCAACCTCGCCTGGCAGTTTATTACAGGTTGGTATATGGACATCCCTCATCATGGTTTCTTGGAGTTGTTAGACTGCAAAACTTTTTAGCCTGATAAGAAAATGATAATTAGTTTTATCAGTGACAATGGGGAATCATTGTCTTTAAAAGTATCCATAAGGTTGTCAAATGAAGGCTTGAAATAAGAGATTGGAATGGCTTGATCATAAGAAGATCAATAATGATTTTCATTTGGTTATAACTTGCATGTATCTGACATTTCACAAGAATGGGATGACATGATCATAAGAAGATCAATAATGATTTACATCTGGGTTCTATCTTGCATGTACAACATTTCATGAGATTGGAGTGACATGTTAGTAAACTTAATTGTTGCCTTTGATTGGTAAAAGAAAATTGAATATTTAATAACATTAGAAACTAGAATAATGTTATTATGGTTATACGAAATTTTAACTTTGTTTGTTTGCTTATGCTAATGAGTCTTATATTTTATGGAACATGAACATGTGACTTTGAACAAATGTAAATCATTGTTAATGTTCTTATGATCATGTCATTCCAATCTTGTGAAATGTTAGATCCATGCAAGGCAGAATCTAAATGTAAATTATTATTGATGTTCTTATGATCATGCCATTCCAATCTTGTGAAATGTTAGATCCATGCAAGGTAGAATCTAAATGTAAATTATTATTGATGTTCTTATGATCATGCCATTCCAATCTTGTGAAATGTTAGATACATGCAAGGTAGAATCTAGATGTAAAATGTTGACAACCTTGTAAAATGTTGGATACTTTCCCTAACTAACTATCCAAGATGATGATAATTAGTACTGAATCTCGACTCTTCAAATATCTTATTGCATAACAGGATGCTGCTAAAGTCATTGCCGGCATGATTCAGGCGAATCCCCACTCTCTCAATTTTAATGTAATGGCCATCTCAAAGAAAGCTGAGGATTAGCTTTGATAGAGTATCTTCCATCTCTATGCAGCAGATTCAGTTGTGCATCTCTGTTAGAGAACATTGCCTTGTTAGTGCAAAGATTGTTGCGGCCAACCTAAATTTCAGTTGTAATAACAATTTAAGCTTAATAAATGGCATGAATGGTTTTGTGTAGAAAGCAACGGTACCTGTGGTAGTTTGGAAAGCCATAAAAGCATCTTGGATTTTTCTTAGGGTTTATTGTCAATTCCAAGCTTTCCAGTTAAGAGTGAAATTCTAATAATGTGATACGTTCTACTTCCAAAAACAAGAATTAGTTTATTAGGGTTTGATCAATTTTCTCATTTATTCTTCGAGAAAAAAAAAGCTTATGAATTTTAGAAAATTAAAATTGGGTTAAATTTTCTTATATAGTTTGACACATTATTAATATATTATTTGACTTTGGGAAATTATAAATAATTTCTTATAATTTTAATTTTATAACATTGGTCTTTTTTTTACCATCAATTCGGTTAAATAAAAATTTAACTAGAAATTGCCTGCTTACGGATTATGCAAATCATATTTGCTTTCTTTTCTTATGGTTGCTAAGATGTTTCATTTCGTCATGTTTTCTCTTGCCTGCTTATGAACTAAGCAATAGCTTAAAATGTTACCTATTCAAAACATTTCAAATTTACGCTTATTTTCAATTTCTTTAGCATTATTTGGAATCATTTTGAAACTTTATATTTAAAGTTTATAATAGAAGTTGATGTGATGGATATAAAGTAAAATTATTAGAATTATTGATGTTTATTAAAATAATGTTATTTTATTTTATACTTTAAACTTTTTTTTGGAAATGTTATACTTTAACTTATGATTTTATATTCCCAACTCATAATAAGCTTGAAAATTTGTGAGCAAATAATTTGCAATTTCAATTATATATTAAATACTAAATCGTTTTCTACTACACAATACATATGTATGTGCGTGTGTGTGTATTTAGTTAGTAAACAGCAAGCAAGAAACAGTGTTTGGGCACGCCAATGGAGTTGGAGAAGCAACAGGCTGATTTGGTGCAAGAGCTAACGAAGAGGGCGGAGTCTCTACATGACTCTTCTCTTGCCAACTTCATTCTTGAAGCCACATCACACCCTTCTCTTTACTCTTTTTCTGACTTTCTGGCTCTCCCAAATGTCATCCAGGTCTAAAGAACCCACACGAGTGATCATTCAACAACAATTTTGGCGTTTTATATTGTTTTTTACTTGTATTTTGTACTTATTTTTTGTGGGTTATTAGTATTTTCATTTGGGAAATCGATGAATGCAGCTCGGAGAAACGGAGTATTCTGCATACGTTAGTCTGCTTCGCTTATTCGCGTACGGAACATGGCACGATTACATAAGTACAAACTATTTCCTTTCAATTATATTAGAGTTTGTAGATGACATTGCATGTGAAGATTTGTTTGTATAATGATGGTAGGTATTTTGTGTGAATACGTTTTACTTTAAATCGCTTGTTTGTTTGGTTGCTTTTACAGGATTGATAACTTGGTTATGTGCTCGTCTATGGGTTCCTTTCATGTCTGATATATAATATCGGGTATGTTCGTGTTTTGGTGAAACTATTTTTGGCAGGATATTCTGCCGGCTTGCCGAAGTTGAGCGAACACCAAATCCTCAAGCTGAAACAGCTGAGTCTGATTACATTTGCTGGATTGAACAAAGTAGGGCCTTATCATTTGACAATAGTCTTGTCTCAGTTTTCGTTTGAATTATGACTTTTCTTGGTTGAATTGTCGATTTGGTAAAGAGTGAAGTCATGTTGTTGATTTTGTTTTGGATCATGGAATTGAAGCTTGTCCAACAGGTTCTGTGTTTCCCTTTCTTTCTTTTCAAATTGATTGTCATTGCCATATTCTATGGAAAAAAAAATTCTTCCAAGTTGGAAGCTGCAATTGCAGTTTTAAGTACTGGTTCGTATGGTAATCCTCTATGTAGATTCATATATGTACTGCAAAGTATAATGTGGTGATGAGTGGGATTGAATTATTGAATGAACTTTTCTAGACGCTTTCCTATTATGGACTGATGAAGGAACTCGAGTTACCAAGTGTACGAGAACTTGAAGATTTTCTTATTGAGTGCATTTATCTGGTAGGGACCCTTATTTTTCTAATACTTCTTTTAATATGGGATCCATTTGTCTGAATTAAATTCTTCACAAGTGTCTTGGTATAGGGAATAGTGAAAGGCAAGTTGAATCAGTTCAAACGATGTTTTAAGGTTGGATCCTCACTTACAGAAAGAAAATTATTGGTTTGATATCCTTAAAATACTATTTATTCATTCTTAACTATTTGGGATGATTCTGTTTTTAGGTGGAATTTGCGGCAGGAAGGGATGTGATGCGTGGGCAACTTCCGAGAATGATAGAAACTGCAGAAACTTGGTATCCTTTCTTTTAGACGTTTTATTTATCCATTTATGCATATTCTAGTCAAATAACAATGCTTCAGGTCATTTTTATTTATCTGGTTCTTGGAAATTGCAATGTCATGTTTGAGTTCATTCTGTTACTGTTGCTATGATTTTTTATGTCTTTTCTTTTCTCAGTGAATGAGCTTATGTCAAAAGTAGTTTGTTATTATCCTCAATAGATGCCGGTGATTCAGCAGTTTTATATCTTAATATGCACAAAGAGAGCATAACATGTACGGGCTATGTTATGCATTAAATTGCTGAATTAACACTTACCGATTTAGAAATTGACAGTAAAATTAGTCTGATCCATTTATCAATACTCAAACACATTTATTTACTTCCTTTCAACTTTTGATTCTAATCTGCGAGTGAAATATTTATAGTTCAGTTGAATGGTTCCAACAAAGCAACATTCAAAGAGGGACTCTGTCAGTTTTATTGAGCTTGCAAGACTTGAACATGCATGCTTCCTGAGATGAGATGCTTTAACGTATGCTATCACATAATCATAGTCACCTTCATATGATCATGAATCATTCATCCAGTTAACAAGGTAATACATTTAAGTCATTGATAAAATACAGACTAGCAAGGGAATTGTTTTGGGCTTATTCCTGCATTTAAGGTCGGGAATAATTTTAGATGGGAAGGTTGTGAACTCCTAAGTCTCCTATAAAGACATTATTTGCTGATCAATTTGTTAACAGACTTTTAATATAATCTAATATTGGCAATCATCTTGTGTTGGGATAAATTGGTGACCCGGGCAAAGAGGTTTCAACTGTCTCCACTCAACATTTCTAAGCACTAGTGGTTGTTCGCAGTTTTGAAGTTCCAAACAATTAACTTTTATTTTACCATGATATGATCCTTTTATTAATACATAGCTTTCACATTTCAGTTTTTGTTTTATGATTCATTTAATCTTTAACATTTCTTTTCGGAAATTGCTGTTACATTATTAAAGCAAATTTTGATGCACCTCAGGTTTGCAACTTCTGATGATCTGCTTTCGTTAGTCCAAGAGAAGATTGACCTGGTTGATATGGAATCTCAATTGGAAAAGAATCACCAGATGGAATTCAAATACAAGATTGAAAATTTGATAAAACAAGTGTCTGCAGTGGTTAGTTCAATTCCCCTTTAATGAAATGATAACAACTTGTGTTCCCACTGTATTCAATCTTCTATCTATTAAGAAGTTTACTATCAGTATGCAAGACATCTTTGTGAAGTTTTCTGTTAGTGGATTCGTGGATGCTCTAATGATCCTAAGATCAATCATGGGATCAAAACTCATAACAGCAGAGTGATAGTCTGGTCTTATTTTGTTTGTGGTTGTCTAACCAATTGAATTGCTGTGCATTCCTGCAACTTGCACACATAAACAGAATTTATCCGCAAGTGTTATTGTTTCTTTTCTTGGCAGAAATCTAGTTTGCAGCGTGATAATATTTGGACTAGTGTCTACAGTTGCACTGAATCTGATATAGAAACATTAGACTGTGAGGAGCTCGTTCCCAAACGCAAGAGGTATTCATTTCAACTTTTTTAGCGCTTCAGAAACTAATAGAGATAGCTGAAATGAACAGAACATTTTGTCATCAAATTTGCCTAGCATACGTAGCATCTCTCATTCTGTTTGCCAATCCATGTCCTGTGTTGTGTCTGAGCTTTCCAATACTTATCTTCACTTGCTGTGACTGAAACTTTTAGAAGCTATTATATCAGTTATTTTGCTAACTTAAAGCAGAAATTTGATGGATGTGAAACATCTATCCAAGAATAATATCTTGTAGTTTGGTGCATGATATTCTAGTGCCATGTTTGAAAACTTGTGTCTATTGACTCAGTTTATCTGAGTTCAATGCCAATAGTTACTAATTATATTGATTTGAATTCTTTAGATTAACAATAAATCTTTTGTGTGCACCATAATGCGTTGTGACCTTATAGATTACATGTCATGCATTAAATTCTGGTATGCTTCTATGCCATTAACCTTCAAATTGCAGGATATGCTTGGAGTAATGTGTTGGATACAGAAATGCAAAATACTTTTGTTGAAGAATGAATAAGAGTAGACTAAACACAGCTCTATTCTGAGACTATCATCAACATTACACCTTTTTCCTATCCGAAATATAGATACCTGTTCCGCATATATGGGCAAAAACCATGCTAGTCTAATGTACAATTGCAATCTAGCATGAGTTCCTGCTCACTACACTCCTAGCAGAAGTTATTGCTGTAAGATTTCTGAATCTGCAGATTCCTGTGCAACTGTCGTATATTTTGTCACTTATCAGGGATGGTTTAATATTGTAGCTGGTGGGTAGTCTTTCCTGCTACTGCCACAGGATGGTTTATCCATTCTTTGCGTATAGTTTTACGTGGTTATTCACAAGAAATTGATAGTAACAAGTTCTTTCTTTGGTAAACTGTGCTTTATCCAGCTTCAATGAACCATTAATGAACTATACAAATGAGAGCAGCCCTTCTGCTTGTAAGAGTAGAATTAGTAACCATGTTATGCTAGATTGTGTCATGAATGCCTGGAGCCGACTGGTCAACTTCATGGTAATTAGTTTACACAAGTAGAAAACCCTGACTAGAGTAATTATATCTATGATCTTCATAGCAATGTTGTAGCATAAGTACAATTGCCTCTAGGCTGTGATATTTTGATCCAATTGTAAAATATGTTAATATTTTATTACATGGAGTGGTCCCACCGGTAAAGCTTGCCTTTTGCGTCTACCAATTCAAAAGTCTTGCTTACGAGTTGCGGTTTAGTAATTGTTTCACTTTAGTGACTCAGAAATTGACCAACCACGAGTGGTGATATTGATATAAAGCTGTTTGTATTTTAAAATAATATCTTATGAGAATCTACATAGGGTCAAAAAGTAATTATTTTTTAAAATATAATTAATTTGAAAGAGATATATTCTAATTATTCTTAATTGTTAGCTTTAAGAATAATAAAAATCGATGAAAAAAATGACACAGTTAAATGGTTGTATTTAATTCAGTAAATTAAATCCTAAGTCCAGCAATAGAAAGCTTAAGCAATTTTTCAATTTCATATTTGACATTTAAGATAGTGATAAATAATAAATGAGTATGCACAACATTCTATAACCAAACAAAAATTAAATAATAAACATAAATCAGATCTCACATTATGATACTTTCAAAGGGTTTAATATTATTCGTGAATATGAACAAGACAAAAGAAGAAAGAAAAGAAAGAGAGAGGTTGAGAGTCAGCTACCTCTCTCAAACTTAAGGTTACGAATATTGTATTGGATTGGTTATCAAATTTAATTTTGATAGAGTACAATACTTGTATTAGTTAATATCGAGTATTATTTTGGATAAAATTTTAAAATTTTAAAATAGTCTCTAAATTTTTTAACATTGTAAAATAGTCCCTTAATATATTGTACTATATAATTTTTAAATTTGCATCATTCTCAAAAAATCATAATAATATAATTTTGGGTAACAACTATCTATCTGTTTTTATTAATATTAATTTTTATATATTTCAAATGCAAATAATAATCAAAATTAATATAAGAAAGAGATTGATTAAATATCTTATAGGTATAAAACTAATAATAATACAAAGTAATAAAAATAATATATGTCCATAACTATATAATTATGGCAACAAGAGTTCATGATTATGTTATATAAGAGATGATTATATACTAAAAATGGAGAAAATAATATTTTTTAAGTTGGTGAGAGCTAGGTAGAGAAAAATAAGAGACTTAGATCAAGTTTGTTATATAAGAGATGAAGAGAGACGGGTGCTCATGACTAAAAATGACATTAAGAGAAGATGACAAAAGTACTTCTATAGTCTTTTTTAATGAAAGCATAGAGAACAATATATCATTAGGTGATCTTACTACTGAAGGGCAATAGGGCCTGATGAAATACTCATCAAAGTGTGGAAGAGCCTAAGTGAAGACATTTTTATTAAGCTAGCCAAGCTTTGTAGTGTGATCCTTAAGACCACCAAAATGTTAGAAGAGTGGAGACTAAATATGTTAATTCCTCTACATAAGAACAAATGGGACATCAAAATTGTAATAACTATAGAGAAATCAAATTAATTAATTATACCATGAATTTGTGGAAGAGGTAATTGAGAAGAGAGTGAGAAAGGAGGCTCCAATCTAGGAGAACCAATTTGAGTTCATGCCAAAAGGTCCACTATAGAAACGTTACATCTCTTAAGAAGATTAATAGAGTGTTACAGGGAAATACAGAGTAATGTACACTTGGTTTTTATTAATTTAGAGAAGGTATATAACAAGGTATATATGGAAATCTTATGGAGGTGTTTAGAGGCTAAGGGTGTTCCTTTGTCTTATATACAGGTTAATAGGGATATGTATAAAGGGGTAAAGACTAAAGTAAGGACGATAGGAAGAGATACAGAAAAATTTTGTATTGATATTAAGCTACACTAAAGCTCCTCATTGAGCTCTTTTCTATTTGCAATAGTGATGGATTAGCTCACAAGAAAATTCAAGGGGATGTGCCTTGATGTATGTTGTTTGCTGACGATATTGTCTTAGTGGATGAGAAAAAAGAGGATGTCAATATTAAGTTAGAACGTTGGAGGGATAAGTTAGAGTTAAGAGGTTTTAAATTAAGCAGTATTAAGACTGAGTATTTAAAGTGTATCTTTTTAGGTCATAGGATGGACCCCAATATGAATGTAAAGATCGGTTCATAAGTTTTTCTATAGCAAGAGTGATTTAAGTACCTAATATCTATCATTCAAAGTAATGGAGAGATCAATGAGATATAGTCTTCTGTATGAGATTATAGTGACTTAAATGGAGAAGTGCATTAGAATTTTTATGTGATAAGAAGATACCACTCAAGCTCAAAGGTAAATTATATTATTTAGTGATTAGGCTGATAATACTATATAGAGCAAAGTGTTGGCCTATCAAACAAGTGTATAGTCGTAAGCTAATGGTGGTGGAGATAAAGATGCTCCATTGGATGTATAACCTTACTAGAGTAGATAAAGTCAAGAATATATTAGTAAGAGACCAATTAAATGTTGCCAGTGTTAATGATAAATTAAGAGAGACAAGACTTAGGTGGTTTGGACACATTAAAAAGAGACATACTAACGCTCTAATGAGAAGATGTAAGAAATAATACTTAGAGACTGTAAAAGGAAAAAAAAAGGGCAGCCTAAGAAGAGTTTTAATTACTCTCCAAACGTTTGGTTCTTCCCGTTTATTATTATGATAAATTGTTATTTTTTTAAAAAAATGATATATGTGGCTTTGTTGAAACTTAAGTACCGAGGACATGAGCCGCAATATAAAAATTTGACATATTAGGAAACAAATAAAGGATCCCATATAGAGAGATCTTTATTGTTCTCTTACGTTGCGTATGGTTACTGTGATCCATATGTTGAGACGGAATGAAACAAAAATTTAAAGACAGAACAAAACAAAAATTGGAGACAGTAAGGTGTTTGGTTGTGATGAACAAAACATATAAAATTTTGTTCGACTCGATGACAGAAATGTGTTTGATTGCAGTTGACAAAACATAAAAAACAGTGTCAATTACTAAAATACCCCTGCAGTATAATATGATTGGAAATATGTAATTCATTGATTATTTAAAAACGAATGATTTGTATTAGTTAAAAAGTTAACAAATAATAATAATAATAACAATAACAATAAGAAATTAATTTCGTATAATGATAGAAGAAGAAGAAGAGGAAGAAAATTAATAATAATAAGAAAATTAATTATGTATAATAATGATAATAAAAAATAATAAGAAATTTAATTT
>JANZLF010000001.1:24786898-24801235 GCA_026546835.1 Erythroxylum foetidum
ATCCTATTATGCATGAACAGTCCTAAGTCATTCCGATCCATCTCATCCTATGCCAAATTTACTATTTTACCCTTCCATTAGGGGGTGGGATGTTACACAATCCCAAATCGAACTCCCTCTGAGGTAGACGGCATGAATCCATTTAACCCACAATGAATTGGTTTCTGCATGAAAATTCCAAAGGACCTTCGCTAGGAGCATCGCATTCCAAATTTTATAATTCTTCAAACTAATCCCCCCTTCCGCTTTAGGCAAACATACATGCTCCCAAGCCACCCTAAAATGTTTACCCCCCAAAGAAAGAGGCGACATAAAGAAACTATTTTATCCAGCACCACATCAGGGAGAGAAAACGCTTGGAGCCAAAAAGAGAGGAGGCCTTGAACTACTGAATTCAAAATCTCGGCTCGCCCAGCGTAGGATAACGAGTGGCCATTACACAAAGTCAGACAAGCTTCCACCAAATCCAAAAGACCAGCATACTGCAAAATTGAAATTTTAATAGGAGCAAGGGGTACCCCCAAATACCGAACTAGAAATTCTCCTACTCTAAAATCCGTCAGCTGTAAAATAGATTCACGTTCCATACCCCAAACTCCTCCAAGAAAAACGTTCGACTTATGAGGGTTAACCGTTAACCCAGTCACATGGTTCAGCGCTTGCAAACTAGTTAACAAAATACCAACAGAGGGAAGATCACCCCTAGAAAATAACATAACATCATCAGCAAAAGCCAAGTGGGTAATGCGCAAAGGTTGACATTTGGGATGGAAATTAAAGTCAGAGTCGGACGTTCGGAATTTGAGATCTCTAGATAGATATTCCAGACATAATACAAATAGTAGTGGCGACATCGGGTCTCCCTGATGCAAGCCCCTACGTTCAGGAAAAAATCCATGCAGGTTACCATTAATAGATACCGAAAAAGAAGCCGTAGTGATACACTCCTGAATCCAAGAAACAAATCGAGGAGGGAAGCCCAACGCAGACAACAAATCCAAAAGAAACTCCCAAGAAATCCTGTCATAAGCTTTAGACAAATAAATTTTAAGAAGACACCGTAGGGATATCCTCTTGCGACTATAACCCCGTACTAATTCCTGGGTAAGAAAAATATTATCTTGGATATTTCTCCCCGGGATGAATGCCGATTGAGCAAGGTCCACAAGACTCTGGACCACCCCTTTCAAGCGCTCAGTAATGATCTTCGAAATTACCTTGTACACAACATTCATGCAAGCTATAGGATGGAAATCAGTAACTTTCGGAGGGAGGTGAGTCTTCGGAATAAGAGAAAGGATCGAATGATTGAGTTGGCGAAGAACTCGACCACTAACAAAAAATTCCTGAACCGCCGCTATTAAAGACCCGCCAACCAAGTCCCATTGTTGTTTAAAAAATGCAGCTGTAAAGCCATCAGGACCCAGAGCTTTGTCATTCCCAATAGAAAACAAGGCACTTTTAATATCCTGATCCGAGATCGGTGCAAGTAATTGGGCGCATTGCTCATAAGTAAGTAAAGGACCATTACTCACCACGCGGGAATCAAGAGGCTCACAAGTGGTCGACGTACCAAGTAGCCCCTGAAAATACTGTACAACTTCCGAAACAACGCCCTCCATCGAAGAAGTAGAGGAACCATCAGATTTAATCAAATAGGAGATCTCATTAAATCGGTTTCTTTTACGGACAACAGAGTGGAAATAACGAGTACTCCGATTCGCCTCCATCAAATGAACACCTTTAGCTTTCTATTGATAAAACATCCTTTCGGCCTCTTGGAGAAACGTTGCTTGGTGTCGCTTGGCATTCATCTCAAGATTCAACAAACTATCATCAGGCCGACGAAGGGAAAGCTGATAAGCAGTCTGAAAAGCGGTTTCCGCCTCCTGTACTCTTTGCAAAATATGACAATATGCAGTGCGGTTCAGCTGTTTTAAAGGATGCTTCAAAGCCTTCAATTTAGACGCCAAAGTAAATTGCGCAGAGCCACACACAGGGATAACCCAAGAGGAACGTGCAATGTCTGGAAAAAAAGGATGCTGGAGCCACAAATTGAAAATTTTAAATGGTCGGTTACCACCAGCAATTTGGCGTTCAAAGTCAACAATAACTGGACAATGGTCCGAATCAAACCGCATGGGGAGAAAATGGGCAGAACAAAACCAGCCCCGCAAAGCCCACTCAACATTAACCAATACACGATCCAATTTAGCCCACATCTTGTTTTTCTGCCAAGTAAACACCTCCCCCCGAAAAGGAGCATCAGTAAGCCCCAAAGAAATTCGGAATTCCTGAAGATCCTTAAGAAAATAATCCGTAGTGGGCGTATACCCAAGACGTTCATCAGCCCTACAAACGCAATTAAAATCACCAAGGAGAAGCCATGAAGGGGAGGGGTGCAGCCGCATCTCCCTTAACCTATGCCAAAGGGTCCGACGCTGCGGCACACTATACAAGCCATAAATACAAGACACCAGAAATTCCCGTTGATTGGGTAGATAGAGAGCACGACAATGAATGTATTGATCCCCAACCTCCAAAATCTGACAAGTATAAATGGAAGGGTTCCAAGCAAAAACCATACGACCCTTTTCAATAACATCAAAATTATGAGCATACAACCATCCAGGAAATCGACTAGTCATAAAACGATCTAAGCCAGTCACCGTTAATTTGGTTTCCAGAAGACAAAATAATTTACAAAAGTGCTGTCTAACAAGAGCGACAGTACTCTTCTGTCGCAAGGTCGATCCTAGACCCTGGACGTTCCAACAAAGCATGCTCATGGCGGCAAACGGGAGGGACCCACCCCTCCAATTTTACCAGAACTACCAAGCTGAATCCTAATCTGACCAGTGTTATCCGAATGAGAGGGAGTTATCCCTTTATTGCCACCCGTGAGACCAGAGGGGATACCCACAACACCTTTACCCTTAGAGAGAGCTACAAAATTCAATCGCACCTGACCAAAGTGATCAGTCCGAACCACAGCAGGGGGCAACCTGCTAGGAATCAGGAGTAGAAGGGGGGACCGAATATGAGGAAACTCCCGAAGGAGCCACTCCTATAGGGGCCGATGTTGAACAGGTCGGGAACTCCGAGCCTTAGGAATCCACTTCTGGAGCTTCATAGGAGGTTTTTTACATGTAAAAACATTATGGTCGAAATGTCTACATTCACAACAATAGGAGGGAAAAATCTCATAAACAACCGTTTGAGTGAAGCTGGTGCCCTCAGGTAACTTAACTTCAAAACTGGTAACAGGGGCCTTAGATACATCAACTTCCACAAGCAACCTAGCATAGCCAACACGGGCACGCTGGGTATTAACAAGGTCGGAACAAATGAGTTTACCCACCATAGAACCCAATTTCGATAAGCTTTTATCCGTCCACAAATCAAGCAGAACATTTGGCAGCTTAATCCAAAGCGGTAGCGCCATGAAATCCTTGAAATTAAAAGCAAAGCCGGAAGCCAAAGGCTTCAACATTAATGTTTTCCCAAACGAAACATATGGTCCTCCTGCCAAAACAGTGGTGCGATCTGCATCCGAGACAAATCAAAATACTAACCATCCTCCCTCATGGGGAATAAGCTTACATTCCACACCCCATTGGGACATGATCGTGTCCACTGCTTTCATTCCCGGAAAGCGACCTGTAAACACACCCACCAAACAGTAGCCCCACTCCTGTTCTAAATCTAACCGATCCTTTGCTGAAATTGTAACCTCTGCTTGAGCAGGAATGTGTGCTAAACGCATCCCCTGATTCAGGTCCCGATTCTTCTTGAACAAACTTGCAAATGAAGGCTTACCAATGGCAGCAGCCACTAGAGCGGGAGAACTAGGATTCGGCTGCTCGGAACCCACCACAGGCGTGGGAATAGGAGAAGCCACTTCAGGAGCAGGCAATATGGCATCGCCAGCAGCGTCAGAAGCAACAGAACCCTCCACATTATTCGCAGCCAGGGGGGATAGAGGAATCCTTCACATTGTCAGGGGGCGATTCATCCCTAGAAGATTCAGAGTTCGAATACGTTGAGGACGTCTCTCCAGTCGCATATTCCTCAGACTCCTCTTCAGTAGAAGAGGAAGAAATAGGCTCTGTAATAATTTCATTAACAACCCCCTTACCCGATCTCAACGAAACTCCTGATTTTTTTGAGCCAGCAGAACCTTTTTTGGTCTTCGCAGCCGCCGACGTAACTATGGCCGCCGGCGTCGGTGACTCATCCGCTGGAGAATGGGCAGGCGGGGGGGACAGATCCCTAGCACCCTTCACCCCCGAAGCTTTGGGTTTCTTTCTCACCATAGTTTCCCTACCGAAAATACAGCACACCCGTCTTAGGGAGAGGACGAGGGCATCGAAGAAAGCTCAGCCAACCGTTCAGCTCCCAGCAAGAGACAACCACGCCACAATGTACAGCACCAAAGAATCACCAGCGCTTACCTAAACCACAATTGAAGAAGGCAGAATCGTGAACGCAATCTAGGAGGAGAAACCCTAGAGAGAGACACTCTCAAAACGCTCACTAGGGGAATAACTTTTGTACTCTTCTTGTTGTAGAGAGATGTCTGAAGCTCTAAGATAAGATTCTGCCCTTGATTTTATAAAAAAGAAATAAGATTCTGCCCTTGATTTTATAAAAAAGAACATCGAAATCTCTACTTTTCAATCTATGAGAAGAGATAGGAATGCCTAGATATTTCATTGGAAGTTCTTCTTGCTAAAATTTAGAGATGGTAACTGCCATTTAATGTCTACTAGCAACACTTCTAAAGGCGTAAGTGCTACTTTTTGAGCAGTTTCCTAATAAAAGAAGTTGCCAATCTCATAGACTAAAGTATAGAGATACTTAAACAGACATGTGGATGTTTATTAGAAAACAAGTTTACCGAACAAAGCTGATATAAGAAATCCATTTAGAACCTTACTTATATGTCTATGGAAATTCTCATTATGATGATAGTATAAGTGCTCCTTTAGCTTGAGGTCTCCAAATTTATTTTGTATAGGAATTGTTGAGCAAGTTTTATCTAATGTAAAACCCTCAATATTCTGCAAGTATAAGGGTCGTAACTCGTAGTAATTAAGGTGTCAATCCCAAGAAGAATTAGCTAAAACTAATTAAATCCTAACTTTGTCTAAGTTTGTAAAAACGTGATTCAAATGAAAATAAAAATAACCAAAAAATTAAGCAATCAAGTATAAGTTTAATGAAATTAAAATTATGAAATTAACAAAATTAAATCAAATAGAGCACTAACCACTTAACAAATGAGATATCACAATAAAACAAGATCAATTAATTATGAGAATATATGATTCATTATATCATCATTTCGATAAGGGGTTGATTAGATGAATTGTGCATGTTTAGGATTAGAATTGTGTAATGTGATTATATGTTTATGTTTTCGAGTATTATATGGTTTAGAGCATGTTATTAGACTTTAATTTCGTGTGTTTGAGGTATTTTAATGTATTTGTTAGTGTTTGAAATCAAATGAAGAAGATCGAGTAAAGTTAGAGAAAATTTGGAGGAAGAGTCAAGTCACGATTGTGACATCCCTGTCAGGGTCATGACAGAAGTGATCCAACCAAAGGTCATGATCGTGACTAAATGGGCCACGATCGTGACATAAGCTATTTTCAAAATCCACGATCATGGTTGGGGTTGTCACGATCATAATAGAAGCTCATTTTCAAGGGTTGCGATCGTGAAATAACTGTTATGATTGTGACAGGTGCAAGATAGACACAGAGATCTACTCACGTTTTCATTTTTGAATGGTTATTTTATACTTTTTGGTCTGGTAAATCCTAGTTTTTTATTCTTTCCTTTTGTTATTTTCATTAAACTTGATGTGTGAAATGGATTGGAAGATGTTATACACGCTAATGATGTTTTAATTTCATATTAAGATTTGTTCTTAACTTATTTTGTGACTTGAACACTTTTGATTTCAATACAATGTTTTGAGTATTGTGATATTTATGTTTGCTTATACTTCGACAACAAATTGAGATAGTGAGTTGATAGTAATTTGTTTAGGTTGGATAATAAGAGTTAACAACCTAATCAGTCATGTAAATATCAAATTAATGATCATACAAAGAGAGATCTTGTGTGGGAACTCAATCATTCAATTGATTACTTAAGAACTAGTTGAAAATGTAAGGTAGTTTTTGTTAATTGAGAGATTCCAAATATGAAATTTCATTATCAAATAGAGATTATTAATTGGGGTTAAATTATTAGGTCTTAAGAGAAAATAATCAAACTCTTTGGAAATCTATGATCAACACGAAATTGAATCAAAAATGGTTAAGGGAGCAAAATGATGATAGAACGAATTCTATACTTTCACACTTGATCATCCTTGTTTTATTATGATAGCTCAATTATTAAGTGTTTTAGTGCTCAATTTTATTTGATTCTTTAATTTCTGAATTTTATTTCCTTTCAAATCATATTTCACAACCTTAGATAAACTTAGGTTCATTTAGTTTTAGCTAATTCTTTGTGGGATCGACACTTCAGTTACTATAAGTTTATGATCCGTATAATTGTGGAATATTGAGGGTTTTACATTAGGTAAAACTTTCTCAACAATGTATAATTTAATCATTTTGTCATCCAATGTTCTAATTGGACAGAGTATGGATATAATGTCTACTCTTTTGAATTCAATCATGCTTGTTCCTGTTAATTAGTAATTAATTTATCTGGGTAGAGAATTTTTTAAATCGCTACTAGTCAAGAACAATAGAACATTCTCTCTAATTACTTTAGAGTGACGAATCATTTATTGAATTACTCAATTATCCTCATATGGTTCCTACTACATCCAAGTACTACCGACTAAGCTACCCTAAATAGGACAGTTCATAAGTAGCATTAAAATATAGTAATTCTCACATAAGATACTTTAGTAGTCTCAAATCTAAGGATCAATTATACAACTATCATTATAAGGAAATCCACGGACACATAAATAATATTCTATTTAAGAGCCTCATAATCTAGTAAGTTCAATGAAATTATTTTCTAAGAGGCACCCACACATAATTTAAGTATCTTCATACTTTAATTTATGAGATCAATCACTTTATTCACAAGGTAGAAACATGACATTTGCTACTTTTATCATTTCATCAATATCCCACCTTAATGAAACCATTACTAGGAACAATTTGGGAATAATATATAAATGCAAATTGAATATTATAATTATAATCTCATCACAATTTTAATTACATAATAGTTATTTAAGAGATTTTACCTTTTATATTAAAACATCAAATATAATTAATATAATACATAAAGATAAAGAATACCTTTCCTAATTAAACAAATGTCATGTATTAAAATTGCAACCAACTAATTGGTTGCAAGGACATAGATTAACAATTACATCATATTTAGATGTTAAAGTCCAAAATTATAATTATTTTTTAGAAATAAGTCATTTTTTTATACAATATCCTTGAGTCCAACTTTAATTAACTCTTTTGATGATTCTTTTCACTCTTTTATTTATAATTATTTCTACAAAAGGTAAAAATTAATTATGAAACCTACAATGAAGAAAATGTAAAAAATTGATAAAAACCTATAACCCAAGGAATAATATATAGAAGTTGATTGAAAAATCCATCAATTGTAAACCAAAATATCTTGAATGTATATTTATTACTTGGTGCAAACGTTCACAAACAGACCAATATGTATATAGTTATTTATTTATTAGTTTAAAAAAATTCATCATTATTATCATTAATACCCAGTTAAAATTCCTTGACATGTGAGATTTGAAGAGGTCCGATAGTACCTAATAGAGAGATTTTTTTTGATAGACCCATATATAATGTGTCATGAATATATTACAAAATTATAAATAGATATGCATACATATAAAAAAAGTAATAAAAATATAAAATACAAAAAATAAAAAATAAAAAAGAAACAATAAAAAAGAGTAAGGCAATATAAAACATTGTACTTACAAAAACATGTCAAAATTAACAATAAATGCTAAGATAAAAATACTTAAAAACCATTATATATATGTAGTTATTTATTGATTGCATGACCATCTTTTATTTATTTTTGTCGAATTTGCTTCGGGCTTTATGGTATTCTCTCAGTCGGTTTTGAACAAGGTTTTGAATTTCATTCCATACTGGTCGGTACATACCATACCAAATGGTGAACGAAAATAAATAGAGGTGCTTATATACCAGGTGTAAATTTCAGTCGGTATTGACATGTTTCATTTGGTACCAGACGGTACTCAAAAATTTGAAAAACATAGGTATTTGTTAACAAAATTTTCAAATTTTTTTTAAAATTCCTCCACATGCTTTAAAAATTAATTATTTAGTTCAACTTTTAATGTGATTTTAAATTTTTATTTTTAAGAAATTTATAATTTTAGTAATAATTTAATTAATTAATTAATTATATTATATATTTAATTAATAGTAAATTAAATAATATATGTTTTTATTTCGTGTTTCAGTTGTACTTAGTTGTTTCCTTATCACGAACTTTTGTTGTAAATTGTAATAATTTGAGAGTTAAGAATATTTATTGCTGTTTTTATTAGATGTTTTGAAATAATTATTATTTATTATATGATGAAAATTGAAATTGTAATATTTTAAATATTTGTATTATTCTTAATTTTATATTTGTATAATAATGATTGCCTTTTTAAATATAAATTGTGGTTATTATTTATACGTGAAATATTTGAAAATTAACATTTTTAATATTAATTGTGATTATTATTTATTATTATGATATTCGGAAATAATGTTAAAATCTACAGTACAACTGTACAATATAATAATAAATTATTTTATAAAATTTTAAAAAATTTAGAATTATTTTATAAATTTAAAAAATTATCTAAAATGATAGCTGATATTGATCAATACTAATATAATATTCTACTTAAATCCTCGATCATAAGTCCGATAAGTTTTGAAGGAGTTGCAGTTGGTAGTAACCCAATAATAAATAAGATCTTTTGTACCTATAATCCGATACCAACTTTATTCCATACGATCCTATTTACATAAATATGTAAAATTAAACAAATATATAGATAAGATCGTGTAGAATAAAATTAGTTCATAACAATAGATACAGATGATTTGACCACACCATGTCCAGGCACAACAAAGTGCAATCGCACGCTGGCGGCTTAAGAATAAGTCACATTTTGTTTAACGATTCTTCCTCCAGCGTGACTCTCCCAATCCTCAGCATCGCCTGTTTTCTACTCCCAATAAATGTGGACAACGGACTCGAGAGACGAGAATAAAATGTGAACACTACAACCATTTTTCCCAAATTTAATTAGAAATTAGGCTTGTTTATTTTCCACTTTCATTTTTTATTTTTATTTTTAAAAAATTATTTAGTTGAGTATTGATATATTCCTATTTTATAAAATGAAATCAGAAAATATAATAAGTTATTTATTCAGATTTATTAATAAGCATTATATACTTAATTAATTTATTTCTAAGCATGACACATTTAATTAATTTATTTCTAATTCATCAGTATGATTATTTATGTTATTAGTAACTAAATAAAAAATTTAAAACTAAAAACCGTAATAAAGAATGCAGAAAAGCGATACGAACAGCAAACAGAACCATTCAACGAAGAAACAAGAAATAATAATTCAAAGGAAAGAAAAGTCGTAGCGACAGGGAGTCTCCTTTTCACACTCCAACTTACCATAAACTCGGAAAACGGTATTCACTGTTATATCGTACAATTGCTGCACAGCTTGATACCGAGATTTTTGCTCTCTCTCGTACGCTCATTACGAACGCACCGTCTTGCTTCCACAACACCCCTGTCTCTCTCGCTATTAGCTCTGCACGAATCGACTCCGTCTCCGAGAGAGATCTCAATCTCTGCAATTCTCACGTAATTTTCTTCTCTGCTGTGGATTCCATCCAATCTGGAGAAATTCCTGTACGTGCAAGCTGAATTTCCTTTGGCGGCCGGTCAGACCTGAAATTTTCTCTTTCCACGAAGTTGTATTTGATTCTTTTACTAACTTCCTTTGTATTTATAGTCAGAATTTCTTGTTTTCTTAAGAGTTCTCTTGTTCTTTGCTTTTGTTTAATACTGTGCCATAATTTTTGTTATAGTAGGTTATCAAACTTTTATTCACCGAGTAATGCTTTAATTTAGCTGGACGAAGGAATTCCTTCGCACAAGTTATTGCTGTATTTGTTAGCACTGAGACTGTGCTTGGTGTGTATAGAATCCACTTTGCTAAAAGATTTGAAGATAAGTCCAAGTAGTTAGGAATTTGGGCTCTCCTGATGTAAGGATTGGAGTGCGTATATTACAACGTTGGTTTTAAACTGAATGCCTCATCTATTGGCCATTTTAATTTTCGTTTTGTCTTGAAATTTTCAATTTCTGTTATACAAAACTTATGAATCTATGACCACTCTAAGAAATTTACTCCACTAAATGAGATTTTTGTGAACGTTTGGGTGGACAAGAAAACTGATTCTGCTTTGTCATATATTGACTAGTTAATTGTATAAGAAGATCAATGTATTACAAAATTGTTGTTAATTTTGTCAGAATAAGTTGTTGATGGGAATAATTGTATCCATCTTGAGTTTCATGTCTTTTATTCAGTTACTTCATTTGGCGAGATGATTCGTATAAATATTCAAATACAGGCTTCTGGATTATTCTATTCTATAACTTGAGAAATTATGCCAATACTTCCCTTGTTTGCTCAAGCCGTGATTATAGTTAGATTTTTTTATAACTCTCCAACTCTGATTATGTATGTAATTACTTGGTAGTTGTGCCAGCTCACCTCCTGTGCAAGCGGTAGTATCGACAATCTTGAGTTCCATCTGGAAAATGAGAAAGCAAACGTATGTCAGAAAATGCATGAATTAGTTGGTGATCATGGAAACATTTAGCTTTAATGCAGTCAGTGGTAGCCTAGAAGAGCACTTAAAACAGCAAATCAAATGTCTTCTAGAGAAAACTCCGTGCAAAAGCATGGTGGTGTTGGGGTTCAGGCTCAGATCTCTGATTCTTTAATTATGTACTGCAAACGTTGAAAATCGTTTCATTTGATTATGATAAATTGCAAGTTAATCTTTTGTGTAATACGCTGCTCATTTGTTCATTTTGTTTATGATTTTACTAGGCATAACACTGCAGCTCATGATACTTTGGGGAAGTTGAACGATAATGAGAATAACAAATATTTTCAGGACAGAGCAGCAATGGTACTGAACTTTTGATTTCTGCATAAATATTTTGCTTCCGTAGTTTCTTTTAGCTTGATATCTCATCTAATGTGATTCAAGTTCATGTAATAGGAGTTTGATTCACAAGTGAAAGCACAAAAAGAGGAAATCCAATTTCTTCGAAAACAAATTGCTGCTGCCTATGTGAGGGTAATGCATTGATATCTGAGTCTTTACTTGTTTCTCCTTGTTGATTATCTTGGCTAATTTTGTCACTGTTTGAAATGACGTTGACTGCTGTTGAATCAGGAAGTGCAATCACTGAATGAGAAATTCGTTTTAGAGAGGAAATTTTCTGAATTAAGAATGGTTTGTGAGTTGCTTTTGTAATTAATTTTGCTTTTTGAATGGGTTCCATGCATTATACAAAAACTGCATATGCCATCCTAGATTTTTGCAACTTTTTTTCCTTTGTTACAATAGGAAAACTGTTGTTCGAACAGGCAAAGGATGAGAAGCACCACGAAGCAATTACTTCTTCCTTAGAAGAATTGGCTCACAGAAAAGGTGATCTTGAAGAAAACTTAAAATTGGCAAATGATTTGAAGGTATTACAGCGATACTGTACTTCAAATGTTAACACTTTTCTTCCCTCTGCTATTTGAACATTGGTAAGTTATTTGAATCACGAAATAACGCTGAGCAAAGAACCATTCACAATTGGTATTTGGAGATTTTCCCATGCCCTTTTTGCATATAATTGTCATTGACATACTGACATTTAATGTGGTATGAGATGTTAATTCAATCTATACGGTGTTACTGATACGACACCTCCAACACATGGGCCAAGATTTAGTCAATCAGTAGTTTGATCCCATTACGCACATCTAGTAGTTATCCCATTATTTTAGCTATTATGTTATTTTACCGATTATGAGTCTTATCTTTTATTACGATTAGGAGTCTATCTTTGATTACGATTAGGAGTCTATCTTTTATTGCAATTAGGAGTCTAGCATTGTAAATATCTGATAGTTAGAACAAATGAGCAGTTTTTGAGAAAATTAATTCATTTGTTTTGGAGTTTTGTCATCTCCATACGGACTGACTTAGGAGTTTAAGATTCTTGTTCTCAAATTTATCAATAAAGTTCTATTATTCAGTTACTTCTACTATCTTTCTTTTCTGGTTTCTATCACAATCAAGGATTAATAATGATTCTAATCAAGCGATTCAGTGCGCATAATCATAGATCAATGAGCATAAACTCCATGTGTAACCAACCAGATCTGTGAATAGATTGAAAGATAAAGGGGAAAAGAAAATGATTAATCCGATGTCTTATTATTAAAGCAGTTTCATTGGATAGTAAACCTGAACAAATACTAAATGGAGGCTACAAAATTAAAGCTATAAGATATGATTTTAAGAGCAACGTGGAGCTCTATACCTGATTAGCCAAATTGTAGAAATGGATAATGTTGTGCATCATCCACATAGATTTGTAGAATGGGCAGAACTTGTCATATCTATCACATGTAGCAAACACAAATGTCCAAAGATATGGATCAATGAACAATGAATTCAATAATTAAAACAACAAAAATTAGAACGAACCAGTTAATCATAGCCTACGGAGTAAATGCATTCTGAGCAAGATAGTCCTCCCTCAAAAGCTTTGCAGTTTCCAGGGTAATCTTATCTAGTTCAGCAATAATTAAAATAGGATGTTACGTCAAGGAACGCTGATCTAATACATGACATATTACACTTAGTTTCATCAAATATGAAGTAGCAAAGAGGGATTTGCTCCCATTTGCTTAGAGAAAGCCCTTAATTCCTACACCTACCTGGACAATTTCATTTAGATCATATACTCTCTGTAGCACTTCACGAGCCTTTGTCCCGATGCTGATAAAATCCTGATCAAATTGCTCATAGAAGCAAGAGTAACAATTCCATAAATGCCAGGAGCATTGTGCGCAGCAGGTGGAAGGGGCACATATAATGAATATTTGGAAACCGGAAACAAAAATAAGACAAATACGCATTATGAGAGAGTAAAACAAGACATAGAGAAGTATGCTTAGAATATGAAATGAACCAGTTTACAGAAGGAAAGTGTTTCCTCTGGGCAAGTTTCTTGTACAGCCCCCTGAAGACCTACAAAATCAAAATGAGAATATGTTATCATCATAAATTAACTTACCCAATGAAAAGGACTACTATCTATCATGGTTAAATTACAATTGCACCTGATCGACATGTTTTCCATTCATAACATACTAAAATATGTTCTATGTTACCTGGACAATGCTAAGGGTAGCAGATGTGACCGGATCTGAGAAATCTCCTCCAGGAGGAGAAACAACACCAACAATGGTAACACTGCCAGTACGCTAAACGTGCTGCCAAATAAGCAGGGTAATCACTATTTGCAGGCATTTCAGCCTGTAATAGAAATTAAGACAGAATCAACAGTTAGCATAAACTAATTTAAATGTGCAACAACAATAGAAAACTTTTTACACCCAATTCAATAATTGCTCATTCACTTGAGGTAAGAAATTTAAAGAAATAAAACAATAGTTTAACAATATATAACATTTGTTACATAGGAGCATAACATACAGAGAAAGTAGTTGAGAAAGTTGATAATTGGAAATATCAAAAAGTATTTCCCACCTGAATACCATCAAAGATATTCCCCAATATTCCTAGTCCCCACTCCATGGACAAAGGCTGCAAAAGGTACAAAGTTTATAAGCAACAACAATCGTAGCACTGTCAAGAAAGCAGGACAAGGTAGTAAAATTACCTTGTGCATCTGAAGGACAGGTTCATTCACCATCAAACCCGCTGTCTCCTCATACACTGATATCAGAAAGATCACAATGATTCTTTGCACTTCAGAAACTTAATAATTTCACTCGTTTAAAAAAGAATAAAATAAATAAACGTATAATTTCCCTGGTCCACAAACTTCTTTATTCTTCATGTTCTAATTGTATAAAATGGGCTTAACAATTCATAAATAAGGAACTTCTTATGACAAGATAAAGAAATAAAA
>JANZLF010000001.1:24830721-24845640 GCA_026546835.1 Erythroxylum foetidum
TTTTTTTATTATTTTTTTATTATTTTTTCTGAACTCACCATTTTAATTTATTATTATAAAAGAGATAAAATCATATTTACAAATAAATTTCATCTTAATGTAGTTAAATATAAAGAATTGGTGCTTTATTTAAGAAATTAAATTTTACATTTATGTATTAAAAAAGAGGTTCAAAAAAAATATTGCCTAGCATATATACAATATAATGAACAAATTAGCAAAGAAAGAGGCGAGGAAGACAATCTTAGTAGCTTAAAGAAGAGTGTACGAGAAATTATAAAAAAGATTAGATAATAAAGATGGAGAGAAGAACATTTTTAAGTTGATGAGAGCTGGGTAGAGAAAAACAAAACGGGTATTTGTGACTAAAAATGACATTAAAAGAAAATGACAGAAGTACTTCTATAGCCTTTTTAATAAAAGCACAGAGAACGATATATCATTAGGTGATCTTATTGTTGGAAGGTAGTAGGACCTGATGAAATACTCATGAAGGTGTGGAAGAGCCTAGATGAAGAGGGTTTTACTAAGCTAGTCAAGCTTTTCAGTATGATCCTTAAGACCACCAAAATGTCAAAAGAGTGGAGATTAAATATGTTAATTCCTCTATACAAGAACAAATGGGACATCAAAATTGAAACAACTATAGAGAAATCAAATAACTTAGTTATATAATGAATTTGTGGGAGAAGGTATTAAGAAGAGAGTGAGAAAGGAGGCTCCAATTTAGGAGAACCAATTTGACTTCACGCTAGGAAAGTCTACGATAGAAACGTTACATCTCTTAAGAAGATTAATAGAGTATTACAGTGAAATACATAGTAATCTACACTTGATTTTTATTAATTTAGAAAAGGTATATAACAAGGTATATAGGGAAATCTTATAGAGGTGTTTAGAGGCTAAAGATGTTCCTTTGTCTTATATACAAGTTAATAGGGATATGTATAAAGGGATAAAGACTAGAGCAAGGATGATAGGAGGAGATACAAAAAACTTTTGTATTGATATTAAGCTACACTAAAGCTCCTTATTGAGCTCTTTTCTACTTGCAATAGTGATGGATGAGCTCACAAGAAAATTCAAGGAGATGCGTTTTGATGTATGTTGTTTGCTGAAGATATTGTCTTAGTGGATGAGAAAAAAGAGGATGTCAATATTGAGCTAGAGCATTGGAGAGATAAGTTAGAGTCAAGGAGTTTTAAATTGAGCAGTATTAAGACTGAGTATTTAAAGTGTATCTTTTTAGGTCATAGGGTAGACCCCAATGTAGATGTAAAGATCAATTTAGAAGTTATTTCATGGAGAGAGTGATTTAAGTACCTAATGTTTATCATTCAAAGTAATGGAGAGATCGATGAAATATAGTCTAATGTATGAGGCTAGGGTAGTTTAAATGCAGAAATGCATTAGAATTTTTGTGTTACAAGAAGATACTACTCAAGTTTAAAGATAAATTATATTGTTTAGCGATTAGGTTGACTATGCTATATGGAGCAGAGAGTTGACCTATCAAACAAGTGTATAGTTGTAAGCTAATGGTGGTGGAAATAAAAATGCTCAATTAGATATATAACCTTACTAAAGCAAATAAAATCAAGAATGTATCGGTAAGAGACCAATTAAATGTGACCAGTATTAATGATAAATTAAGAGAGATGGACTTAGGTAGTTTGGACACATTAAAAGGAGACACACTAATGTTCCAGTGAAAAGATGTGAGAAATAATATTTAGAGATTGTAAAAAGAAAAAGAATGACAGCATAAGAAGAGTTTTAATTTCTCCCCAATCGTTTGGTTCTTCCCATTTATTAATTTTTATTGATTATACCTATTACATTCTTTTTGACCCATCATTGATTGTTAATTAATTTACTAATTTTTTCTCTTTGAACTGTCAGTTCGCTCCCTAAAATATCTAAGGATGTGGGTGGAGGAATGGAATGGAATGACTCAAATGATTCAGGCTATTATTTGGGAGTCTATTTTGAAACATGATGGAATAACAATTGATAACTTTGGAAGCCATCCTTTGCCATCCAAAATTTAATATTTTGTGACCTTCCAAATTAAAGGGCCAGGGATGGAATGACATGACTTGCCTTCCAAACCTTTTTATTTTATTTAAACTTCCAAATAATGGAGTGACTCATTTCATCATATTTTATTCCATTAATTACTATTATATTTTATTCCATCCTAAACTCTCAAACATATCCTAAGAAGTGTCCATTACGTAAAAGTAAATGTTGATAACTTTCCTCCACTTTTGGCTAGACGCTCTAGATATTCTGGCACATGCAATCTGGAGCTGCTAGAGCTGGTGTCACCATCATCGGTTGAAGTTTTACAATGGACACTCTTAAAGTAGTGCACTGATCATTACTCGGATTACTCCTACTTTTAAGTGTTCCTTACCCATATTTCTTTATGCTGATATTTGTGACCCTATGTTGTAACTAAATATCAAGATAAGAACGAATCGAGCTAGTGCAGAGCAGACTCAGCAGAGGATGGCAAGAGTAGGGGTCGGAGAAGAGGCGGCATTGCTGCGTAGAGGAGGCAGCATTGCAGCAGAGAGGAGGCGCGACAATGAGGGGAGCGGAGACCTGCCATGAGGAGATGCGGCGGAGAAGTGAAAAAATTTATAAAAAATTAGGTTATTGACTCTTCAAGTTCGGAGTCCTGTGTCAAAACATGATTTTCCCTGCTTTTATACGGGCGATGCACATAATACTTAGTACTAACGGAGCTTGGAATTTAAGACACGAGGATTTAAATATTTAATTTTTTTCAATTTTAAAGAATCCAATGCATCATTTCAAATAATTCCGTCCTTATAAAAAGGTTCTTTCGTATACTTATCGTTATTATCGTCAATTCTTTCATTTTGATGATTTCTACGATTACCTGAATTATACCTAGTTGCACAAATACTTCGACGATTCCCACTTGTTAATACATAGAGCCCAATAAACATATCTTGAGTTGGTACAGAAATGGGATCTCCAATAACTGGAGACAAGAGATTCATATGAGAAAACATAAGTAAACGAGCCTCCGCTTGAGCCTCCAATGATAAAGGTACATGAACAGCCATTTAATCCTCATCAAAGTCTGCATTGAATCCCTTACGAACTAATGGATGTAAACAAATAGCACGCCCTTCCACTAAAATCTATATATAATTAAAAATATTTAAATTCTTTAAATTTTAAAAGGTCCAGTAAACTTCCAACTAACTCCATTTATAGATTTTAGTATCCTCGTGCTCTTAAATTAGGAATTTCACTATTTCTTTTGAGATTAGTACACAGTTTTTAGTATGATTATGTTTAAACTGTCTCTTTTTATACTTAATTTATATTAACCACGGATAGGCACTAAAGCCGTTCCTAATATTTGATGGGCTCTTATAAAAAAAAAGAAGTATTTTATTGTTTTTTACAAAATCAAGTGACTTATTTTACTTCATTTTATTTTTTATAAGAATAAAAATACTCTATTTTATTGTTTATGAGGATGTGGGCTTGAGCAGGTGACCAGGCTACCTGGGCACACCAATTTAGATCAAACCATGTTCAGTCATGAATTATGATTTTTTTACAAGACTTTCTTGCAATCTTCTTTAATTTTTATTAAATCACATCCCAATGATTGTGCCTATTTAAACAGGTCTCAAGTTTGAGCCTTTAAATCTTCTGTGCCAGCAATACTGGCCCTATCTTGTGTCACTTCATCCTAACCACCTATTTATATGGGATCCACGTAAATAGGTGGCTAGGATAGAATGACACAGGGTAGGGCTAGCGTTGCTGGCACAGAAGATCAGATCCCTAAGTTTGACGGCTGATCGGTCAATTCAAATGACTCACACTTTTTGTTGTTTTGTTCTTTTATTTTAAAAAAAGAGCTATAAAAAATAACATGTTTCTAAGTTAGAATTACATTTGGTCTTTTGTTTTAAAAAAGAGCTATCAAAAATGACATCTTTCTAGCTTAGAATTATATAACTTAAACTCTACCAGATTTCAAACAAGATTTGGGTCATACTTTTGGAGGCCAAGTCGAGGTGGATTGATGACGGATCTAACTCGACCTAATTCATCTCGTTGTCATCCTTAATGACAGTCACAGATATTACTTATTAAATTATAACTAGTAATTTAATTTATTTCTTTAATTCACATTAAAAATTACATGGATCCAATTGGAAGAAACACTAAATAGGAAAGATCATGGTGCTTGATTCTTTTTTTATGATAATTTGGTGCTAAAAGTAAGAACAGCATCACTTGTTCTTAATTTTTAGAAGTTAAGGATTCATTGATTTTGAAGTTTGAGTCTGAATTTCAGAATTTAGTGACAAAAGATTGAAATTTGAAAGAAAGAAAAGGTTCAACCAATCAATTTAGTGACAAGAGATCGAAATTTGAAAGAAAGAAATGGTTCAACCAATCAAGTTCAATGCAATCCTTATATTCACAAATTGCTTTTCATTTTTTTGCTCGCCACTTTTTTTTTTTTTTTTTGATAAATTTGCTCGCCACTTTCTTTCTTCTATCAGCCAACAAAATTCTATCTTCTTCCTTCTGCTTTTGGCCTTTGGAGAGAAACGATGGCATCAAAATCAGCTAACCAATAGCTGCTCGCCAATTGTCTCAGCAGCCATTTGGTTTCTCATTTGTACCCCAGCTTGACCCACCACCATAGTAGAAGCCGACGACGACGACGACGACGACCCACCAACAACCTTCTTTCTTCTCTTCAACGACCCACTTTCCGACGACGAAGACGACGGCTCAGGAGAGGACCTCTTGGAAGTAATCCTCACGGGATCGGGCTCACCGGAATTAACTCTCAACGGGAAATTCAACAACGCCCTGGACCCCCGCATTCTATAGGCGGCGCGATCATAAGCAAACGCCGCGTCCTCTGCCGTCTCAAACGTCCCCAACCAGACCCTTGCCCCATTCTTTGCCGGGTCCCGAATCTCCGCCGCAAACTTCCCCCACGGTCGCTGCCTCACACCTCTATAGTGCTTCCCCTTCGGCGGCGCCACCGGAGACGCCACCGAGGCAACCCTCTGATCCTGCTGGACCGCCGCTGGAGGCAACGGCAACACCGTAGAAATCTCTGGCAGCTCCAGTTTCACCGCCTGGAAGTCATTGAAATCCACCTGAGGCTCAGTTTTAAGTGATGGAACCCACCCGACAGTCATTGCGTCGCGGAGAACACCGTAGAGCAGCATATCCTCGTAGTCGTTGGCTTTGAGTGGCAACTCTCCCCAGCTCTCTGTTAAACATGGGTACAAACTCCCAAAGCTCGAGCTTCTACTATAAACAGGAGCTACACCGGCACCATTAACAGTAGTTGTGGGGAAAGAGGTGGTTTGCTCATTGAGTAAGTGACACCGAGGTGCTTCAAGAAGCAAGAAATCGGACTCAACGCTACTCTGCGAGAACATTTCTCGACTACCCAGAACGGAAAGTTGGGATCTTTGTTCGAATTACGAAAGAAAGTTGTGATCTTTGTGTGATCTAGATAGAGAACCTTACAGGACGGAAGAGGGAAGGAAGAGAATTCAATGTGTTAATAATTTGAGGAAGGGGTTATATATAATGTAGTTTGTTACAAACATACAAAAAAGTGTCATTATTGATGAGTGGAGCATTTTGATCTTCTTCCAAGTGGGAACTTTGGGGGGCTACCTTGGAAGTTTCGTAACAAGCAGGTCTTGTTCAATAATTCACGTGTTTAAATGAACCAAAAACGGAAAGAGGGTGACGTCATGGGTCTTTAGTCTTTACAGCATCAACTTGTCTGTTTTGTAATTTATTAAAAAATAATTTGTGATTTTTATGTTTTCCTTGAACTAAATTATATAATAATTATGGCAATATTAAAGGGAGGAAAATATGTTGAGAACTTGTATAAAATATATGATAAGTATGGTATTTTAAGATAATTTTAAAATTAACCTTATAAACAATGATTGACAGTGAATCTTATATATATATATATATATATACAAAAGAGAAAAACTAAAATTTAAAAAAAAAAGTTAATTAGCACAGTATTCTGTAATATAAAGCTTCTTATTTATCTTGATAAATAAATTTCATGACTGTTTCGAAAAAGACTTTAATAAAGGCTTCTTCTTTTTATTAAAGTCTTGATGCAATGTCCCTAGACACAGACATGGACATTTTCGACGTGGATAAGTCTTTTTTTTTCTAAAAAGTCAATGGTCCATTAACATAAATTGGAAAGAGCAGACAAGCATTGGGAAGAGGTGGCCCTGTCATTTCTTGATTGACATTTACCTCCTTCAAGTGGCTTCAAGGAAGGTGCGTCGCGTAGTGACCTATTTCACTTTGCCTCTTCTTTTTTTCTTGAATTGAAATTGGCTTTTTTTCCATACAGATTCAATTGGATCCATCTAAAATATTAATCCTAAACATGTGTTTAGTCATTCTCTGATATGACTGCTCATGCCTTCAAATATGAAGGCCAAACAATTTGACATTAACGTCACTTTTTTTTATTCTCTATTTAACGGGTGTCTTATTATTCTCTCGCAGGATCTATCAGGGATTTGTTGCCCTATATTAATTTTGTAACCGTGTTAACTTTTTCTCTTTATACAAAAAGAATGGCTTTTTTCATACAGATTAAATTAGATCCATCTAAAATATTAATCCTAAACATGTGTTTAGTCATTCTCTGATATGACTGCTCATGCCTTCAAATGTGAACAGACGACGAGGAAACTCCTGTTACCATCATTCATAGAATTAAAATAGCTGGGCTGCAACTATCTAAGAGGCAGGGTTAATATTTCTAGTGCTTCCTTTATTTTCCAGAAGACAATGATATAATATTTAAAACCTATCAAATGGCATTTCTTATATTATCTCTGTTCTTGATTAAAAAGCTCGACCGGTTCGAACAATTCAACTATAAAAACTTTGATCCGTTTAACTTTTCAGATTGATTTACTTTAATAACTTTTATTGTTAAAAAGTAATCAATTTATGAATTAATCGGTCAAATTTTATTAACTAATAATTTATTATAAACTAAAGTTAATTTTCATTTAACAATTTTTTAATTAAATTTCATATTATTCGATGAATAAGAATAATATCTTTTAATCATATTTCGAATTCTCTAATTTTATATAATTTTTAGTCAGTTTTATGATGATCTAATATTAGATGAATCTTTTAGACCTTAAAATCTTATCTTACTGATTTAATTTTCAATTCAGCTTTTAAAACATTGCTCAAATTTGTATTACATTTGAATGGTTAATTTTAAATCATTGATGAAATCATTGATAATTTGATATCATATTTCTTTAATCATATTTTAAAGTATATTTATTCTTGTTTTCTCTTTAAACTCATTGCTTTGCAACGTGAATAAAGATATCAAAAGTTGATGGATGCTTTTAGAAATAGGCATATGTGCGATATTGTATCGAATAGTTATAAATAATAAGTATTATCATTAATCAAAATGAACTTTCAATAATGGTATATTATAAAAATGTCTTAATCATAATTTCTTAAAATATAATCCTCAAATACCTAAAACACTGCCGACTCTATTGACTTAATGGCAAATTCCGACTTTTCAAGTTAGCCGTTCAAATTAGCCACGTTAATTAGAAAATTAATCACCAATTTCCAACGTTTTAAAAATTGTATTGAATATTTAAATCAATATTAAACTATTATAAAATTGATATATAATAAATAAGAAGTATAAATTTTGAATTAATCACCTTTTCAGTTCAGTTTAATTTATTTTAATAAATAATTACTCATATTGTTAAAAATAAATTCATTTATTAATTAATAAGTTGATTTTAATGTTTGTCTTTTTTAATATTAAGACCCTGAACATAACATGTAAAGTCTTATTTTGGTATATAAAATTTAAAATGTGTCTATAACTTATGTACTAATTTTTGTATAATAAATAAATAAATAAATAAATATACTTTAATTAATTAATTTATTTTCTTAACCATTCATTTTTTTCACCATATTTTTGAAAGAAAATCACTGGGCAAATCCTACAAGACAGTATCCCAACTTTCAAGAACAACTTTTAACAACGATTCTATTATCATTGCCAATTGCTTTTAAGTTTCACGTGAGTTGGACTTGTTTAAATGGTTTTGACTTTTGATAGCCATATGTGAAAAAAATAATTTTTATATATTACTAAAATTTGTTACTATTATTTTATATTAAATAAATCATTGAATACAATATATTCTATTTCTAATAAATAGTATATTAAATTATCAATTTAAAATTTTAATTAAATTAATATTTATAAATTTAAGGTGTCTTCTCTATTATTTTTGAGAATAATATGCGACTTTCAGTTAATATTATAAATACCATGTCGATATTGATACCAAATCTAGTTTTGATATAATACTATATTAATAATAGTCATTATTGAATATCACTTTGAGTAATTTTAAATTATAAAATAGTCTTTAACTTTTTAAAATACAAAATAGTCTTTCAATATATTGTGCTGTATAATTTTATAATTTTACATAAACTAAGTCTCCAAGAATTATGATAATAGAAATTTGAAATAACAATTATCTATTTAATAATATTAATACTACTGTTCACATATTTCACATATAAATAACAAACAAAAATAATATAAAAGAGGTCGTTTAATTATCATATAAATATAAGACTAAGAATAATATAAAGTACTTAAAATATGATAATTTTATCATATAATAAAGAATAATTATATCAAAATATCAAATAAAAAGAATAACACATAATTGTCTTCTCATCACTATCAGATAGATGATGTTCCCTTACTAAAGACTCACAAACTTGGATTAGAAATTGACATTTAAACTAAAATTCATAATCTTTAAGTATAATTTTAGAAATTTCATTCCAACATTAGACTTGACATATTGAGATGTCACTCACTTATCACTTGTAAATATTTTTCTCAACTCCTTCTTAAGAATAAAACACTAAAGTAATAAAAAGTTAGTCACATGTTGTAATCGCAAGATTATATAAATTCTTAACGTTGCTGAAATCCTTTTTCATCAAATTTAATACCCATGCATAATTATAAATGAACTTAGTTTCCTTTTTATATTTTTCTGCCCAGTTTCATAAATGATAAGACAATATCTAACATCTGTTATATTTTTCAACATCAAGTTAATGAGATATACAACACAAAGAATCTAATAAAAAAAGAGTTATAGCTACTTTGCAATCTTTTCCTAGTTGTTTGATAAGCAAGAGCATTAGTAGTAATAAATTAAACAATGTTTTATTGGTTAACATATGAAAAAGAATATCATCATTTTTAACAAGGCCAGACGAATCAATAGACTTTAAAACATTATTTCCTTAGCAGAATAAACCAAAAACATTATGTTTATAGTCATAATTTGAAGGAGTTTTACATTCATTAACAAATTCTCCTAACATCAATCACATCACTTCCATAAGCACCCTGACTCCTCCTATTAATTCCCCAAATTAGATAACATCATTTGTAGCCTTATATAGTTTGAAATTGCCATTCAAGTTAAGTCTGGTCTTAAAAACTAATTTACACCCAACTCGTTTAAAACCTTTTGACAATTCAATGATATCCTAGACTTTGTTACCGTTCATGGATTTTAACTCTTCCTCTATAGCATCAACCCACTTTTCTAACTCAACACATTCTATGGCTTATGCAAATGATAAATTACTTATCATGCTTTTAACCATATCCATCAACGTTTTATTACGCTTTTTTGACACACCATTTTATTGAGGTGTGCATGGCATAGTGTATTGTATACATATGCCATATCTTTCAAGAAATTTAGCAAATGGACGTAAACATTGTTCAGTTTCATTATATTTTCGATAATATTTATCACTTTTATCAGACCTTACATTTTTCACTTTCCTATTTAGTTATCTTTCAACCTCATTAATGTATATTTCTAAAGCATTCACTGGTTAAGATTTTTCTTTAAGTAAATAGACATATCCATAACGTGAAAAATCATCAATAAAAGTGAAAATTACTTTTCTCCACTAAAAGATGAAGTATCAAAAGATCCACATACATTAGTGTGTATAATTTCAAGAAACTGAGTGCTTCTTGTGGCTCCTTTCTTGTTATATTTGGTTTGTCTTCCTTTAATGCAAACCACACATAAACCAAGATCAGTAAAATTTAGATTATGAAGAATCTCATTCTTTACTAATCTTTATAACTTTCTTTGGATACATGACCCAGACGCTTATACCATAAAAAGTTGAACTTTCATTAAGCATATTACTCTTAATTCCAATATTTTGATGCACAGTAAGTAATGATTTAGAAAATTAATTATCAAGTTTCAATTTATATAAACTACCAACAAGACTATCAGAACCAATAAGTTTATGATTCTTATATAAATTGAAACAACCATGTCCAATAATAAAATTAATACCACAATCATCCAACTTTGAAATAGAAATAAGTTTCCTATATATTGAAGGTACATAAAATAGGTCTAAATAATAACCAGTATCTAAGACCAAAGGATAAGTCCCCATGCCTTTAATTCAAGCTTTGTTACGATTTCCCATATACAAGAAATTCTTAGTGTGGCTTGTAGTTTCGATCGTAAAGAATCCTGCATTGTATTGGAGACGTGAGTAGTAGCTTCATAATCAAACCACCAAGTATTATGATGAACATCAATTAAATTAGATTCAAAACATATAAAATCGTTCGATATACCTTTATTTTCGAACCATGCCTTACATTTAATACAATCTTTCTGATAGTGTCTTTCTTCCTTACATAACCTATCATCATTTTGTTCCGTCTTTTTAGCTTGAGGTGCTTTAGTAGGCCTTTTCTTTTTCTTAAAATTTTTGGCTTTTACCTTTGGTACTTTATTAGCTCCTTGAAATGTTAGGTTGTCTGAATAACTCTCTATATTCTTTAGTCTATTTTCCTCTCAAACAAGCTTGGTAGTCAATTCATTAACACTTTAGTCTATTTTCCTCTCAAACAAGCTTGGTAGTCAATTCATTAACATCCCACTTGTCCTTAATAGTGTTATACTTAATTTGAAGAGCACCATATTCAAGAGGGAGTGAGTTCAGAATAAACTAAACCAAAAAGAAGTCATCTACAACCATATCTAATGTCTTCAATCTTGTTGTAATATTAGTCATCTCAATGATCTGTTCTTACATACTCCACGACCTATCAAACTTTATGGTCGTGAGTTATGCCATTAGTGTACTAGTAAGTGACTTGTCTATAGAATGAAAGCGTTCTTTCACAAACTTTAGGTATTCCTTTGCATTTTCTGTTTGTGGAATAATAGTTTTGATGTTATTCACTATAGTCATTTGCATAAACATAAGGCTCAATATGTTAGACCATATCAAAGCTTTATATTTGGACTTCTCTTACTCACTGCTTAAATCAGTAATAATAATGAGTTGTTCTTCCAAAAGTGTCAAGTCAAGATCTAACACTCCTAAGTGAAAATTGTCTTGTTCATTCCATTTAGATAAGTTCAAACCATTAAATACGGTAATAAAAGAAGCTTGCGAATGAAGTGAAATTGTTCCAAATAAATCATAGACACTCATAATTAATTCTATTATAGATTTAAATCAAACATCGGAATATATTATCGAACGCCTTTGGGTATATACCACAACACACAATCATAAATAAATATCACTTTTCATCATTATCAAGAAATTAAAATTCTCAACTAAACACATATGTCATCTTTGGATAAACAAAATATATTTGACTTAAGAAATTTAATTTGTTCAATCTTGCTCACTGATCATAGAATAAATCATTTTTCTTTGGGAAAATCCTAAAGTTCTAATAATCAATGAACGTCATTTATTCATTAATTTTCCTAATTGGCAATTTATGAATGTCACGAATAAATGACTATTTTATGTATGATATTTTCATCATTCTAGCTCGGTCACTTTGGTGATCCCAAACTATATATTATATGCTCTTTTCTGGTAGATGCGTAAGTTTTTCTTAAATGTATATATTAGGGCAAAGGGAGTACTAATTTTATATGTGCGTTTCTTTTAATATGATACGTCTATTAAATATCAATATGTAAGTAATTAATGAATGAGAATTTTCTATATTAATAATTTTCTTGTTAATATCATATTTGAGTAGTTGTATCTGAACGAGAAGTTATTAGCCTCAGGCCCTCAATCCTTAATTTTTAGGTCACTTGAGAAAATTGCCTTATGACAACTTCCAATAGTGGATCCATTCCCAATTTTGCATAGGAACTCCTTCCTATATTTATGCCTGAATAGCATTATTTGCCTCAAGTTCCAAGTTGAGCCTAGTTTGTCTTTCCAATCCCATAAGTTACCTTGCTTCCCATAGTACGAGGGCACTCATTTCTCCCACAGTGTCTTTGTCTGTTGCTAACCTCCACACCCTCTTGAGCTCTTAAACCGGATTGAAGATTTTTAGAGGTAAGATCCTCAAGCCCCCTTCCTTTTCTAATTTGCAAGCCACCTCCCACGGGACATGGAAATTTTAAACTAGAGCTTCAGCTTGCGATTCAGCCCCTCTAAAATTAACAATTAGCACTTGGTCGTGTTATAATTTAAAATTTTGATCATTTAATTACAAATTTTAAAAATTTGAGTACTTAATTTAAAAGTCTTTAAAATTAATCGTTTCTTAATCAGGCAATGTTACCTTTCCAATTTTGACGTTTGAAAAAATTGGCAGAGTCTTCAAGACAATGTGGACACGTAAAGGAAAAGAGAAAAAAAAAAGTAAAATTGAAGCTGACAGTTCTCGGTCAAATTTGACTCTGACCATTAGAAATTTCCATGTCAAAAAGCACACCATACCAGACCCCAAACACGTGCGGTGCACCGCAATGTTTGAGTCTTACTAAAACGTTCCGTTAAACGACAAAGTGGCAAGTTGAGTTCTTCGTCAGAATCTTGACAAGTTTTTGATTTGCAACCTCACCACGTTAAGTAGTGGACTTAATTTATTTATCAAAATACCAAACGTGCGTGATTAGGAGGCTGCAGGGACACTTCCTGTCTTCTACTTTGATTTCTGTGTTTTGTTCTATGGTCGAACTCGAATGAAATAGCACTCTGATCAAGTATTCAATGATTCAGCGTCTGCTTTATCCAACCAAGTTGCTGTTCTTTTTCATGTCGAAAGGGCAACAGATAAGATTCTGAGACTCGGCCATTAACATATACAAATTTTGGCAGTCGGAAGATCAATCCATGATTGGGTTGCGTTAGCTACACGTGATTATATAAGTTAATATTTCTTTTAATAGAATGTGATTATCAATGAAGAGGTTGATTGTGATCGTATCAGTATTAATAAATTAAAGCCCGAATAGGTAGCTCGGTTGGCAATCTAGCAGGGTAAATTGGGACAAGGACCTGAGTTGGCGGGTCTCTCTGCTAGGCGGTCGACCGAGATCAAACCGTGATTTACCTCCTCGCAACCTGATTGGGCCCGGATGTGGGAGCAGCTGAGGTGACTGATTCCACCTTTTGGGACAAAGTATTAATAAATTAAATCCTGTCATGATTTTAAAACTAAATATGGTTAGGTAAAAGTGATATTAATACGAGTGAAGTCTTTAAAAATCATCTAGTTGTAAGAAGTGGCCAAAATAGCAAAAACTCTTTCGATTTAAGGTTTGGTTATTAATTGTACACAGTTTTTTCTTTGTATTTTAAGAAAAGACTATTTTTGCGACTTAAATTCGTAACCTTCCAACCACCCAAAAACTACAAAACATGAATTCGCCGTAGAAATGCAATGTATCAAATATGCCGTATCAAGATTTTACAACTTATACAAAAAAAAAAGTAAAAATTAGCGACGAAAAATAAACCGTTGCAAATTAGTGAGAGAAACCCTATTTTCGTTGCTAAAATTGACGAAAAAAAATTCGTTTAGCGACAGTTCTAATATCTGTAGCTAAATATGGAGGGAAGCCATCCTAACAAAATTAGTTATGGAATTTAGGGACGGTAAAAGTTCACGTCAGTAATTACACTGAAATTAGTGACGGAAAATTAATATCCGTCGCTAAATGTACGTAGAGGGAAGTATACCAACGGAACTATTGTTGTCGGTAAATAATGCGAGAATTAAAAGTGATATAATAAATTTTAAAATTTGTGACGGAAATTTCCGTCGGCAAACTTCATACGTCAGCTGTTGAACATTATTTACTTAAACAAAACGACGTCATTTAGTTTAACACCTTACTTACGGCCAAATCACTGTATCTGTCGGTTTATTCCATCAATAATTTATATCAGTGACAGAATTTTATCATTTTCCGGTCGCTAATCGATGGATTTCTTGTAATGAATTAGAATCAATACCGAGAGATGCCCAACATATATTAATTTAATCTGCTCTAATTTTTCCATCAGATAACTAAATCTTATATCTATAGTCAACTTAAGCAGCCTTTTTTAAGTTAAAGGCAAATACAAAATAGAATAGCAGCCTTCTGGACAAGACCAAAGGAAAATTACAAAATAACGTTAAATGTCTTATTATTTTTTTTAAGTAGGTCGAGTTCAGTACACAAGTTGATGCATTTTTATAAACTTAAAAAATAAAAATTCTGCACGTTTGTTAGAAAAGCATATAATTTTCCAGAAAAAGAATTCTCGGTTCTGTTCTTCTGAGGGCTTAGGTCGGCTAGCTATACGACGACGAGTTTATGCACTTTAAACGTGAAGTTGAAGTCAAAACTCTCTGCAGTTGTTTCTTGTAGTAAGTGATCGGTAATTTATGGATTAATATTTATTTAACAAAAAATTAAAACTATA
>JANZLF010000001.1:24851744-24866064 GCA_026546835.1 Erythroxylum foetidum
ACAAGATAAAGAATGCCTTTAAATAATTTGTCACTAAACTACAACCAAATCGATTGGCTATAGGGCATAAACCAACAAAAGCTTGGGTCTTTTGGGTACTTTAGGAAACACGTAAGTGATATATGAGATTATGGCAACACCTGGGTTTTCTTTTGCTGCTGGATTTTCTTCTACACACACTTCTACCAATCTTCCATAGTGAGAAGTACGAGTGGTGGAGTATCAAAGTCAAAACACTGCTCAAATCACAAGATTTATGGGATTTAGTGGAATACAGATATATTGACATATTAGAAATTGATGAAGAAACAAAGAAGACGCTGAGAGAAAGTAAGAAGAAGGATGCTAAAGCCTTGTTTATTCTCCAATAAGCAATTCATGAGACAAATTTTCCACTAATTGCAGTAGCAACTATAGCAAAGGAGGTCTGGATCATTCTACAGAAAGAATTTCAAGGTGATGCAAGAGCCATGGTCGTAAAATTGCAATCACTGACACGTGACTTTGAAACTTTAATTATAAAAAATGATGAATCAATAGTTGATTTTCTGTCAAGAGGAATGTCAACAGTAAGCCAAATGTGCTCTTATGGTGAACAATTCTCTGATGAAACAATTGTTGTGAAAGTCTTACAAAGCTTGACTCCAAGGTTTGACCATGTGGTAGTAGCCATAGAGGAAGCAAAAGATTTGTCGACTCTTTCAGTTGATGAATTAATGGTGTCGCTTCAAGCACAGGAGTCACAGATCAATCACTTGAAAGGAATGAGGAAAAAGCATTTCAAGTGAAGGAACCAAATGATCATAGAGGTCAAGGAAGAGGAAGATTTCAAGACTGTAGTCGGGGTACTAGTAGAGGCAGAGGTAGAAAGGGCAAAGACGGTTTAATGAGCAAGGAAACACAAAAGCTACCATCCAATGCTATAATTGCAAAAGATACGGGCATATGCAAGCGGATTGTTGGTGCAAAAATCAAACTAATTTTACACCGGAAAGATGTTCTATTTGTAATAGATTTGGGCATGTAGAAGATGATTGTTGGTATAAAGATCAAAAAATCAATTTTGTAGCAAACACTACCGAGGAAGACAACCGGCTTTTTATGGCTTGTATTGATGCTAATCATAAGCCAAGCAACTTGTGGTTCATCGACAATTGTTGTTCGAACCATATGACAGGAACCAAATCTTTATGTCAAGAGCTTGATGAAACGCAAAAGACAAAGGTACAACTTGGCAATGAAAAAGATATGCAGGTGGAAGGAAAAGGCACGGTGAGAATTGATACTACTATTGGTAAGATAAAACTTCTGCACGGTGTTCATTTTGTACCTAATTTAAGCTATAATCTGTTGAGTGTTGGGCAATTAATGACTGGTGGATTCTCTGTCTTATTTGATGATGATTTGTGTGTCATTAACAATAAGAAATTAGGCAGAACAGTGAATATCAGTATGACCCCAAACAGGATGTTCCCACTACATGTTTCTCTTATGGAGAGTTTTGCTCTGGCTGCAAGCACAAAAGATGATTCAAAGCTATGGCATCTAAGGTATGGTGATGTGAGCAAGGCTGCACATGACGAATTTATCAATAGACACCAAGATTAACACGACGCTAATCGAGACTTGATGCTGCCTTCTAGCCCTACAAGTTGGACTGAGCTTAAAAGATTCAAGGTCGCGTTAAATTCATTCGTGGCTCGCATGGTTGATGATGGATTCCAGAAGAATCAAGATTCTCACTTGCAGCTTTAGTTTGTTAGTTTGAGCCAAGTTCTGGGCCCAAACAGCCCTTGACAGGTGTGCATGATAGGAGCATACGCCAGCGCCTAGCAGGTCAGACGCCAAACGCACACCTGGCCTCTTTTGCCTTGGGTTGTTTTTCTACTGTTTTTTATAGACGATTTAGACAATATTATTTTACCTATTTAGGCCCAGGATGTTGGGCCACTTTCAAGTTATTTTGGAAAGTATAAATAGTTACCTTGACATTAGTTTTAGGGTTACACTTTTGATAATTTGAGAGCTTTGTGAGGAATTTCTTCAAGTTTTTGTTGTTCCACGAACCCTAACTCTACTTATCAATTAATCTCAATTGTGGCGTATTGTTTTGGTTAAATTTTCTTAGTTTACTACTTGGTCTAGGTTGCTTGGACAATTGCGATCCTTGAGGTCTAGAAAAGTTTCGAAAAACCTTACGTATGTAGTTTGTTTAAAGGCTGCCGATTCATATCAAGATTAATCTTCTTCTGCGTGCACATCATCTTTGGTATCAGAGCATTAGTGTGGAGGAGAATTCCTATTCAACTCCATCGGAATTCAAGAAATCGCCACCCATCACCATTCAATTATCGTCAATTCATCAATTTAGGTGTGAATAACTTTCAGTCTAATTCAATTATTCTTCTTATTTATTTTGTTGAAACTTTTGGGTTATATTGAAAAAAAATCCAAAAAAAATTGAAAAAAACAGAGATCGAAAAAAAGAGTTAAAAAAAAGGCCTGAAAAACGAAAAACAAAAAAACCGAAAAAAGAGTTCAGAAAAAGTTCAAAAAAAGCCTGAAAAAATGAAAAAAAATTATAAAATTGAAAGTGTTACTGTTGAGTTCAAGAATTACACTATTTTGGAAAGTCTACGTGAAGGATTGGCAATCGAAACATTCTTCAATTTTTGACTTATCTTGCGTGACCTTACTTTGAAAAGAGTTCCAAAACTTGGCGCCAATGTTGGATTTCTTGATTGGAAGGAATTAGGTTTTCCGAAGCACAACTTGAACGTTGAGGATTCGAGAGGAAAAAGGCAAGAGGGTGAGATCATTAAAGTGGCCAAGACACACGAGGGGAGTATTCGCAATTCGAGTGAAACATGTGAGGGAGTGTTTTGTGAGGTTATTTTGCTACTGACTTTTTCTTTGCAGGAACAATTTTCATTGGAGGTATGTCTAACGATAACGTAAGAGGCCAACATTTGGGCGGAGCACAAGCAACCACCTTGAAGGCGATTTAGCAACTGACTGAGAGCCTAAACACTGCTCTTGTTGGAATTAAAGGCGAAATGGAGAGGCAAGTTTGAGAGATTGCTGACTTGAGGTGTGACGCATGTGAAGGGTCACGAATGGGACGCACCGGTCCTAAAAACCAACCTGCTCCAATTGTGTTAGAAGACTATAGATCTAATGACGAGGGGTATTATGTGAGACCACAGGGACGAGATCAACGAGCTAATTTTGGGGATAGACGAGACAGTGACATTGGGTTTATTAAGATGCAAATTCCACCATTCAAAGAAAAGAATGATCCGGAGCGCTAACTTGAATGGGAACGAAAGGTAGATATGATTTTTTAATGCCACAACTTTTCAAAGGAAAAGAAGGTAAAACTCGCAGCCGTTGAATTTTTCGATTATGCACTAATTTAGTGGGATCAATTGGTGATTTCTATGAGAAGAAATAGGGAGGAACCCTTGAGTATTTGGGTTGAAATGAAAACGATCATGAAGAAGTGGTATGTTCCATCTTATTACTACCAAGAGATGCATCAAAGGTTTCAACGCCTAACACAAGGGAATTGGACTGTAGAGGAGTATCATAAGGAGATGGAGATCATAACGATAAGGGCTAATTATGAGGAGGATCTCGAGGCCACAATGACTCAATTTTTGAGTGGTTTGAACAGAGAAATAGGCAACATAGTTAATTTGCACAACTACGCCGACCTCGAGGAGATGGTGAACATGGCAATGAAGATTGAGGGGCAACTTAAGTCTCGCAAGACAATGAAGAGTGGGATGAGTTCTACTTCGAATTGGAACTCAAATTGGCCACGAAAGGAGGAGAATTCGAAAGGAAAGGGGTCGGAATCCAAGATGTCGAACCAACCTCTTCAGGAAACTAAAGGTACATTTAATACCCCTAACACTCAAGCTTCTTCTAACAAACATTCTTCAATTAAATGCTTTCGATATTTTGGAAGTGGGCACATTGCCTCCCAATGTCCGAACAAGAGGACCATGGTTTTTAGATATGATGGGTTGATTAAAGTCGAAGATGACGAGGAATGTTTTAAGGATGACGTTTTAAAGGGAGAGAAAGATGAAACTTGTGTGAAACGGCCTTGGACTGAAATGTTAGACCAATGAAAGAACTTATTCCATACGCGATGTTTAGTTGGTGGCAAAGTTTGTAGCTTGATCATTGATGGAGGGAGTTGCACCAATGTTGCTAGTTTGTATATTGTTAACAAATTGGCGCTAACAGTTCTAAAGCATTCAGAACCATATCATTTGTAGTGGTTCAATGACAGTAGGGAAGTTAGCATGACCAAACAAGTGCTACTATCTTTCTCTATTGGACGATATGAGGACGAGGTTTTTTGTGATATAGTGCCTATGCAAGTTGGTCACGTTCTACTTGGAAAATCGTGGCAATTTGATCGTCAAGCTAACCATGACGAATACACCAACAAGTACTCGTTCAAGTTCAAGGGGCAATGACTCAATAAGAAATTTACTTGGACCAAATTCAACCCTTGAAAGGAAGATTAGGTTCGGGTAGTGAGGAGCAAAAAAATAATGAGGGACAAGAAGCTGAAAAAAGGAGATAATGGCTCATCGGAGAGAGAAAATATAAGTGAGAAAAAGAATGAGAGATGTGCAGGAGAGAAAAATGTAAGGAGGGAAAATAAGAGAGAACTAAGAGAAAAGAAGGTGAGCTTGTATGCGTGTGAAAAGGACTTAAGGAGAGCATATGGAGGGAAGAGAGCGTTGATTGTGATTAGACATAGGGATTGTTTTCTTTCAGATACTAACCCTATTGATGAATCTTTGCCCAGTGTTTTTAAACCTCTTTTGCAGGAATATGAGGATGTTTTCCCAGAAGAGATGCTGAAAGGGCTGCCTCTTTTGTGAGATATAGAGCATCAAATCAACTTTATCCCACGAGAACAAATTCCGAATAGGCCAACCTATGGGAGTAATCCATAGGAAATGAAGGAGCTTCAATGACAAGTAGATGAATTGCTTACAAAGGGGCGCGTGTGTGAAAGCCTTAGTCCTTGTGTTGTTTCGGTTCTACTGGTGCTGAAGAAGGATGGATCTTGGTGCATGTGTGTAGACTGTCGAGCTGTCAATAAGATCGCGGTAAAGTATCGGCATCCTATTCCTCGACTTGATGATATGTTGGATGAGTTGCGTGGTGTATGTGTTTTTACAAAAATTAATCTGAAAAGTGGTTATCATCAAATCCGCATGAAACTCGGAGATGAATGGAAAACTACATTTAAGACTAAATACAGTTTATATGAGTGGTTAGTTATGCGATTTGGTTTATCCAATGCACCAAGTACCTTCATGAGATTAATGAACCATGTCTTGCCTAATTACTCAGGTAAATTTGTTGTTTTGTATTTTGATGATATACTTGTGTATAACATTACTTTGAATGATCATGTGGAGCATGTGCGTTGTGTGCTTGATACTTTGAGACGTGAGAAGTTCTTTGCAAACTTTAAGAAGTGTATTTTTTGCATTGATAAATTGATATTCTTGGGGTTTGTTGTGAGCTCGAAAGGGATTGAGGTAGATGAGAAGAAGGTGAAGGCCATTCAAGATTGGTCAACACCAAAGAGTGTTTCGGATGTGAGGAGCTTTCATGGCTTAGCTAGTTTTTACCAGCTGTTTGTGAAAGACTTCTCCACCATTGTTGCTCTTTTGACCGAAGTTATCAATAAGGAGAAGGGATTTAATTAGGGAAAAGGTCAAAAACATGCATTTAACTTATTGAAATAGAAGCTATGTACTACACATGTGTTGTGTTTGCCTATTTTTGATAAAGCTTTTGAAGTAGAATGTGATGCCTCTGGGATCAATATAGGTGCTGTCTTAATGCAGGAAAATAGGCCTATTGCATACTTCAGCAAGAAATTGAGTGGAGCGCAACTCAATTGTCCAACGTATGACAAAGAACTTTATGCAGTGGTGTGAGCTTTGGAAATGTGGCAGCATTATTTGCAACCAAAGGAATTTGTCATCAAAATCGATCATGAGACTCTTAAGTACCTAAAAAGACAAAGTAAATTGAGCAAGCGACATGCAACTTAGGTGGGGTTCTTGGAAACCTTTCCATACGTGCTGCACTACAAGCAAGGTAAGGAGAATGTAGTTGCTGATGCTTTATCACGCAGGTATTCCTTAATCTCAACTCTTACTTCAAAACTTTTAGGGTTTGAATATCTTAAAGAATTGTATACCAATGATGTGGAATTTGCTAGTGTCTATGCCGCTTGTGAACATGGTGCTTTTGAGAAATACTTTAGGCATGATGGTTATTTATATCACCAGAATTGTTTATAGTGCCTAATTGTTCATTGCATGAATTATTTGTGCTTGAAGCCCACGGTAGAGGACTTATGGGGCACTTTGGTATCGCTAAGACCTTGGACATATTGTGTGAGCATTTTATTGGCTGGGTATGCGAAAGGATGTAGAACACATTTGTTCCCGTTGCATTGCTTGTAAGCAAGCTAAATCGACAACTAAACCTCACGGCCTATACACACCCTTACCCATACCTAGTCACCCTTGGATTGGCATTTCTATTCTCTTTGTTGTAGGGTTGCCGAAGAAAAAAAGGGGTGTAGATAACATTTTTGTTGTTGTTGTGGATAGATTTAGTAAGATGGCTCACTTTATTGCTTGAAAAAAAACTGATGATGTTGTGCATGTTGCTGATTTGTTCTTTAATGATGTTGTGAGATTGCATGGTATTCCTAGGTCAATAGTTTCAGATAGGGACATCAAGTTTTTGGGCCATTTTTGGCATGCTTTGTGGGAAAAATTAGGAACGAAATTGTTGTTTTCTATTACTTGTCACCCACAAATTGATGGGCAAGCGAAAGTTGTGAATAGAACGTTAGGGATTTTGTTGCGTGCTGTAATAGGAAAACATTTGAAAACGTAGTCTGATTGCTTGCCGTTTGTTGAGTTCATTTATAATCGTAATGTGCATTCTACTAACAATTATTCTCCTTTTGAAATTGTTTATGGCTTTAACCCTTTAACAGTATTAGATATGGTGCCTTTACCTTTATCTGAGTTAACTAGCCTAGATGGAGGAAGGAAAGCTTAGTTGGTTCAAGAGTTTCACGAGAAGGCTAAGCAACATATAGAGCGCAAGAATGAGGTTTATGCACACCAAGCCAACAGAGGACGCAAGGAGGTAATCTTCAAACCCGGCGATTGGATGGCTTTTTTCAAGCTTAATCCGTGAAGAGATGGCCCTTTTCAAGTCTTGGAAAGGATCAACAATAATGCCTATAAAATTGACTTGCCAGGTGAGTACAACGTGCCCGCTACGTTTAATAGTATTGACTTGTCTCCATTTGATATGGATGCAAATTTGAGGACGAATCTTTCCGACGAAGGAGGGGATGATGTGAACAAGGCTGCACATGACGAATATATCAATAGACACTGAGGTCAACACGACGCTAATCAAGACTTGATGCTGCCTCCTAGCCCTGCAAGTCAGACTGGGCTTAAAAGATTCAAGGCCACGTTAAATTCATTCGTGGCTCGCGTGGTTAATGATGGACCCCGGAAAAATCAAGATTCTCGCTCGGAACTTCAGTTTGTCAGTTTGAGCTAAGTTTTGGGTCCAAACAGCCCTTGACAGGTGCGCATGATAGGCATGTATGCCAGCGCCCAGCAAGCCAGACGCCAAGCACACGCCTGGCCTCTTGTGCCTTGGGTTTTCTACTATTTTTTTATAGACAATTTAGACAGTATTATTTTACCTATTTAGGCCCAGGATGTTGGCCCACTTTTAAGTTATTTTGGCAAGTATAAATAGTTGCCTTGACATTAGTTTTAGGGTTACACTTTTGATAAGTTGAGAGCTTTGTGAGGAATTTCTTCAAGTTCTTGTTGTTCCACGAACCCTAACTCTACTTATCAATTAATCTCAATTGTGGCGGATTGTTTTGGTTCAATTCTCTTGGTTTACTACTTGGTCTAGGTTGCTTGGACAACTGTGATCCTTGAGGTCTAAAAAAGTATTGAAAAAACTTGCGTATTTAGTTTGTTTAAAGGTTACCGATTCATATCAAGATTGATCTTCTTCTACGTGCATATCATTTGGACATCTCAACATCAAGGGCCTGAAATTGCTAAGTGATAAAGGTACGGTCCTTACACTACCTAAAGTTTGCTCTATTGATTTATGTGAGGGGTACATTTATAGGAAACAAACCAAGAAGTCTTTTCCTAGTGGACATGTATGGAGAGCTTCTAATTGTTTAGAATTAATTCATGCTAATTTATGTGGACCAATGCAAGCCAAGTCCTTAGGTGGGAGCCATTATTTCTTATTGTTTACTGATGATAGTAGTCGTATGAGCTGGGTGTATTTCTTGGAAAACAAATCGGAAGCTTTTGCGAAGTTCTAACAGCTTAAAGCTATGGTGGAAAAACAAAGTGACTATCATATCAAAGTTCTTTGCACAGATAGAGGTGGAGAATTTGTATCCAAAGAATTTAATCAATTTTGTGAACATAATAGCATTCAAAGGGAGTTAACAACTCCCTACACTCCAGAGCAAAATGGTGTCGCTGAGCAGAAGAATTGAACCCTTGTAGAAATGGCAAGAAGTATGTTACAAGTACAGGGGCTTTCAAATCAATTTTGGGCTGAAGCTATGGCAACATCTGTTTATCTGTTAAATCTCTCCCCAACGAGGGTTGTCATGAACAAGACTCCGTATTAAGCTTGGTATAGAAGGAGATCAAATATAAGTCACTTACGAGTCTTTGGATGTGTTTCTTATGCTTTAGTAAATTCTCAAACTCATCCTAAGCTTGATGAAAAATCTGAAAAATGCATTTTTATCGATTATTGTACTCAATCTAAAGCATATAGAGTTCATAACCCTCTTAGTGACAAGATTTTAATTAGACAGGATTTGATATTTGATGAAAATGTAAGCAAGAATTCAAGTGAAAAGTAGGTGCAACAAGTAATTAATGATCCCACTGAAGTTTCTTTAGATGGAAGAGAAGAGCAACTTCCAACAAATTCCTCTGTTAGCTCCTCATTGGAGTCAGAAAATTCATCAACTTTGTCAACAAACAGCATCTCCTCATCTTCAGTTCTTGAATATTTTTCAGCAGAGCCAATTCCATTGAGAAGATCAATGCCAAATCCCAAATATACTAATGACATATAGACCAATAATGACTTATATACTTGTCAATTTGCTCTTGCTATTGCAGATCCATTGTATTATGAAGAAGCAGTCAAAAATGAAGAATGGCAGAGAGCAATGATAGAGGAGATGAAATCGATTGAGAAAAATGGAACATGGGAGATGGTAGACTTACTGAAAGACAAAAGTGCAATTGGATTAAAGTGGGTGTTTAAGAGTAAGTTTGATGCAGATGGAAGCATACAAAAGCACAATGTTCGTCTTGTGGCAAAAGGTTATGCGCAGAAATATAGTGTTGATTTTGAAGAAACTTTCTCTTTGGTAGCTCGATTTGAAATGGTAAGGCTTGTTTTAGCATTACCTGCACAATTACAGTGGTTAGTTTATCAATTTGATGTCAAGTCAACATTTCTCAATGGAGTTTTACAAGAGGAGGTATATGTAGCACAAATTGAAGGTTTCATAAAGGAAGGCAACGAGATGAAGGTGTATAAGTTGAGAAAGGCGTTGTATGGTTTGAAGCAAGCCCCACGAGCTTGGTACAGCAGGATTGATGGATATTTTCAAAAAAATGGGTACATGAGAAGTGAAAATGAGCCAACTTTATATGTAAAAAAATAAGGTATATGCAACGACCTTCAAAAATTCATTATGGAGCAGTAAAAAGAATCTTGTGTTGCATTGCCAGAACTATGGAGTATGGCATTTGGTACTCTAAAGTCTTTGATTTCAGGTTGTGTGGATACATAGATCGTAATTAGGTGAGTTCATTGGATGATAGACAAAGTGTATCCGCAAATGTTTTTACTCTTGGTTTTGGAGTGATCTCTTGGAGTTCAAGGAAGCAAGCTACAATAGCACTCTCAACCTAAAAAGCAGAATATATTGCAACAACTTCAGCAGCTTGTCAAGCAATTTAGATAAGGAGAATGTTAGTAGATCTTCAACATGAACAGAAGGGAGCAACAAAGATATTCTGTGACAATAAATCAACCATCTCCATGGTGAAGAATCCAACATTTCATGGCAGAACGAAACATATTGAAATTCGTTTTCATTTCATTCGTGATCTGGTAGCAAAGGAAGAAATCTCATTGGAATATTGCCGCACAAAAGAGCACCTAGCTAATGTTCTAACAAAGACTTTGTCAAGAGAAAGATTATGCTATTCTAGAGCTTTATTGGGTGTGTATAACTTTGAATCAAGAATGATTCAAAGGTTGTTAAGGAATGGTGAAACTTGGATCTGTTATTGACCGAGTCCTGTGGCCAAATTCCTTATTTTATGGTAGTCAAATCTAATGCTAATAATCAGTGTTTGTAGATCGATATTTATGTTTCAGTTGTTGAAGTTACATGCCTATATATGTAGGTAATTGATGTTGTTGTAATGTGTAATTAAGTGTTAAAATAAAAGAAAGGGTCATTTGAAGTTCAGTTTAAAATTCGCTCTGCTTTCCCTATTTATTTCTTTTATTTTGTCTCTGTACTGCACTTTTTTTCCCAACCAAATGTGATTATCAATGAAGAGGTTGATTGTGATCATATTAGTATTAATAAATTAAATTCTATCATGATTTTAAAACTAAATATGATTAGGTGAAAGTAATTATTTACCAAAAAAAATATATTAATATGAGTAAAGTCTTGAAAAATCATCTAATTGTAAGGGGTGGCCAAAATAGCAAAAACTCTTTCAATTTAAGGTTTGGTTATCGCAGGCTTTTCTTTGTATTTTATGAAAAGATTATTTTTGTAATTCAAATTTGTAATCTTCTAATCACGAAAAAAAACTACAAAACATGAATTTGTTGTAGAAATGCAATGTATCAAATATGCCGTATCGAGATTTTTCAACTTAGAATCAATACCAAGAGATGCCGAACATATATTAATTTAATCTGCTCTAATTTGTCCATTAGATAACTAAATCTTATATCTATAGTCAACTTAGGCAGCCTTTTTTAAGTTGAAGGTACGTACAGATTAAAATAGAATAGCAGCCTTCTTGACAAGACCGAAGGAAAATTACAAAATAACGTTAAATGTCTTTAACGACTGGTTTTTTTTAAGTGGATCGAGTTCAGACTGGTCAGTACACAAGTTGATGCATTTTTATAAACCTAAAAAATAAAAAATTCCGCACGTTTGTTAGAAAAGGATATAATTTTCCAGAAAAGGAATTCTCGATCTGTTCTGTTCTTCTGAGGGCTTAGGTCGGCTAGCTATACGACCACGAGTTTAAACGTGAAGTTGAAGCGAAAATTCTCTGCAGTTGTTTCTTGTAGTAAGTGGTCGGTAATCTATGGATTAATATTTATTTAATAAAAATTTAAAACTATATTAACATAATGATTTTAAATAGGAATTTTTATTAATAATATCCACTTAAAAACTATTATTGCCAACCGTTATTTCCTTGAAGTTCTGTATTCTTTTCTTTATTCTTTATATTTTGCCCTCATTTAAAATTTTGTATTTATATTTTATTATATGTATGGATGTATGTATATATTTAATATTTTAATAGGCATGACAATGATCGGAAACAATCTCGTATATTAAAATTTAATAAAATGATGTCGTTTTAATTAATTAGTTCCTTAATTATTAAATATAATAATTTTTTTGTTAAATTTTAATCAAATATAATATCATTTTCATATCTAACCCTCTTGAAGTTGAACTTTAACCTGAAATATGATTAATTAGCAGTTTTAACATTAACTTCAGTTTAGAATTTGAAAACTAAATAATAATCTCGTTTGGTTACCGACCAAGCAGCTATTTTTTTTAGTTGATTTGGTGTTTTAAGTTATTTGACTCTTCAAACATCTACTAAAAGTGTTCGAAGAGTAACTCTTTCAACAGCTTATTTAAGACAAACAGTTAAAAATAAAAACACTCTTATACAAGAGCGCTTTCATCTAATAACTAAATTTTAACTATCAAAAGTCAATTGTACTTTTAAATTCTATTGCTAAGTTGCTTAATATTTTGCTATTTAAATTGTAATCTTGATTAAGTTACAATTAAGCACCACATGCATCATATTTTTGTTACTTCTAATATACAACAATTTCTAGCAAGTAGGATAGCCTAGTTGAGGTTCCTAGATACCCACGCTTTAAGAACAATATTTGTTCTTATAATTAATTGTTTTATGTAGTTATAGGTTAGAAATAAAATATTGACCTTAAACGAAAATAAAAATAGAAAGAGTTACATAAATTTCTTATAGATGATGAAACAGTACATGTGAACACGTCTTCTATAAAATCTAAATTTTTATAAGAATATTTAACAAAATACTAATATATGTAATAATCATACTTTTATAATTTTTTTTAAATCTTATTTTTATAAGATATTTTACATATAAACAGCAGATATTAACCAGTTAATTTTACTAAATATATTTAACAAACATTTTCCGTCTAGATAAAGAAAATGATAACTTTCACACCTTTCCGTTTGGGCTTTCGGAAGTACGTAGAACGTACAACTCTTAACAAAATGGACAATTCCATTTTCTGGACAACATAAAGGAATGTTTCTCTTTCGAGAGAAGTGTTGTGTTGTGTATTGCCTTCTTTACTTCCAACTGCCAAGCTTGTGTCTGATTCTGATACCATCTGAGGTAGCCGAAATGTCCGCTTTGGCCAAAAAGTAGCAATCGAAATGAAGTTAGTTGACGATCCAGATGTAACAGTTTTCTAATATTTAACCTTTTAATATCATTAAGTCTCTCCATATAATTATAGAAATAATTAAATTTGAAAAATAATATATATACAATAGAGAGATTTTAGCAGCCGTTAGCAATTCGGGAGTATATGCTCATGTGGTTATTAGTTGTTTTAGAGTGTTTTTTTAATAATATTATAACATTATTTTAAAATTATTATTTTGAACAATAACAATAATTGTTATTATATTATAAGAAAGACTATGATTGAATATCACCGAAATATAAATTTTGAAATCTGGGCAAGAGTTGAAGTCAAAATCTTTTAATTTGTTCATCAACTTAATAAGTTGAAAATTTGTTAGGAAATTAAACTATTTCCACGCAACAAAAATGCCGGTAAAACAACACAAAAATTTGATAACGGAGTTCGGCTAAATTGCACCTACATTTTTGAGGCTATTGCATACCCCTTTTATTAGGGAGAAAAACAACACTTATAAGTGTTTACAATCAACACTCAACTCACTAGTGTTTTCATACACTCTCAACCCTTACCCCAATACACCCCAAAAATTTACTCACAAAATTTACTACTTTTACTAAGAGTAAAAAAATTTTCTTTGATTTTTAGATAAGATAAATGGGAGGAGGAGGGGGTTTATTTATACTTGTTTAACCTCCTGCCTCCCTCTCTCATTTCTAATATGGGAATAACTAACCAAAAAAAACACCATAAAATGCTTTTCAGAGTTAATATTAGGAGCATGATTTTAAATTGCGATCCACAATTACAATTGAACCTTTACCGTGATTTATTGTAATAATAATAATAATTTCTATAATTACATAATTATCATAGTTACTCTGTCAATTTAAAATTTTGATTAGGTTTAGGCTTGGTAAAAATTGTCCAGCTCGATTCAAATTGATAGGATCTTAGGTAGAGTTTAAGTTTTTATTTTTTATTTTTAAGCTTTAATTCAAATTAGAGATTAGATTGCCCGACTTAGCCTCTCCAAAGCAAGGTGTAGGATACCATTTCGTACCAACCAATACCTGACCAAAACTGGTAAGAAATAAATGATCGATTGTACCAATTTAAATACCGATTGGTATCGACAAGTTTCAGACGATATTAGCAAGTATTTAAAATATTAGTTGTTACTGGAAATTTTTATGGTACTTTTTTTAAAAAAATTAATTCTCCCTCTTGCCTCTCTTTCCCATTTTTTCCAAAGTTTTTTTTAATTAGTTACTTTATTTACTTTAACTTTTATAATTATTATGGATTTTTATTTTTAAAAAATAGAAATAAATATTTTTATTTCTAATAATAATTATAAATTAAATAAAACTTAAAAATAAATTATTTTAATTAAATTTATTCTAATATTTAATATAATATTTATTAATAAAGTATTAATAAAAAT
>JANZLF010000001.1:24900830-24914579 GCA_026546835.1 Erythroxylum foetidum
TTCCGTTTCCCTTCGTTTCCGTTTGCTTCGTTTTCCGTTCTGCTTATGTAGTTGGGTTCCGGTAACGGGATCCAACAGAAAGAGCCCAAAGAAACATGTATAAGAAGTGACTCAGAGGCTCCGTGAGTATTTCTTAAGAATAGGTAACTGAAACATAGGCCGACTTGACCAAAACAAGCAATGTTGAGTAATGTCGTATTATAAGTATGTAAATTCCTTGATCTGATATCCGTTTATGTAAAGAAAAAAAAAGGTAATAAATTAAAATTTTGCTAACTTTTTGAAAAATTTTAATTTAGTATCAAATTTTCTAAAGTTTAAAATTCGTACAAATCAGATTAAAATGATTTTTTATTTATGTGATTAATAGATAAATATTCATATGTCATTTAATATATGTAGAAATAATCTTTTAATTTGATTTAAATAAAATTAAAAAGAATAGTCATTGAATTCAAATTTTAGAAAAATTTGAGCCTGAATTAAAAGAAAATGAAAAAATTGTACGGTTTTTCAATATATATTATCCAAAGAAAATCAGTAATTTTCTAGGTGCATTTGAATTCCTCAAAGTAAGAGAACCATAGCTCCATGGATGTTGCCAAATTAGAGGCAAATTGTTATGTGGCTCAGCTCAACAGACAAGAAGGTATAAAATAATCTCTCTTTTAAAAAATCTATAATCTGGTTGGGCCGGGCCAGCTTACCCGACATCTTTCAAGTTGGAGCCTGTGGTCAGGCAGGGCTAGAAGTGGCCCATTGCCATCCCTAAAAATTGTTTAATGACATTTATGTAACTTTTGTATTATCTTCAAGATTATTTGACACAATGTTATTGATATCCTACTTGTACCAATATCATATTTAGTTCTAATATGTTATTAGTACCTGACAATACTAAATACTATTTTGGGTAATTTTTAAAAATTAAAAATAGTCCTAAATTTTTTAAAATTATAAAATAATCACTTAATATATATTTTTATTTTTATCAACCTTATTTCAAAAAATCATAATAATATAAATTTGAAATAATAGTTATCTTTTTTCTATTAATATTATTGTTCATATATTTAAAATATAACAATAATTATAATTAACATAAGAAAAATATCATTTAATCATCATACATATATAAAACTAAGAATAAGGTAAGCTATTTAAAATATTACAATTTTATCATATAATAAAAAATGATTACATCAAGAATTAAATAGAAAGGATAACCAAATTTTATGATTATAGGTATTACAGCAAGAGTTTGTATTGACAAATACTAGAAATGAAACCTATGATAAAAATATTCATAGTTGAAAGTTTATATTATATTGCAGATACAAAATTCAACACATGCTTTAAATATAAATGAAATTAAAAGAGTAAAAGAAATAAAAAACATGAAATTTCTTTCAATCCAATATCCGTTCAAATCGTTTTAACTCAATCTCTTATTTGGTATAATTTTTTTTTCTTTAAGCGAAGCTCATCATTGCCAATATTTAAATTCATTGCAGTAAATGATATATTAATATTTTTTTATCTAAGAGAATCTTCCAAATTATTTTCATCTATTGAACATGATTTCTCGAAAACTTGCTAAAAAATCGATATAATCAAGAAAAATCAAATATATAGAACTATTTACTCGTTAACGAAATCTTAGTAAATAAATTAAAAAATTAAAAAAAATATATTCAACTTAATAATATAATAATATTTTTAAAAAAAAGTTTTAAATTGTACATAACAAAGATGATGTCATTCAATATTTTGTATTTTAATGAATAAATTTAAATGTGCCCGTAAGGTTTCATCTAAGTGATATCATTTTGAACTTTCAATGCCGTATAAGAATGGCAATAGTTGATCCATCCACTCGTAAGGTTTCATCCAAGTGATATTATTGAAAGTTCTAATTTAGGTTTGATTAAGTCTAAATCAGTGGGCTCTTGCTTTTAAATATGTTTGTTGGATTAAATTTAAATTTCTTCAATCAAAATCAATTTATTAAAAAACACATTTTTTTTAATTTTTGACTTTAATTTTTATTTATTTTTCAAATTGGACAAAAACATGTTTATTTGAAATTTTGTTTTATTTTAATTATAATTTTATTTTTTATAACTTAAGAAAGTTATTCAAAGTGATTTTTATTTTTAATCTGATTTACTATCAAATATATGAATTAGTTATAAAAATTATAAATTTAATATAATATCAATTTTTTTAAAAAATTAATTTGGATATTTAAATAAATATTAATAAATATAATTTAAATTTAAAATGTCTTTCAAAATATATAATTTTTGTTATTTTAATAAAATATAATAATTTTTTCTTATAGTTAATCAATAAATATTATATAAAGATTGAATAAATTTATTTAATTTATTTTTATAAAAAAACTTATTTTTAAATTTTATGTAATAACAATTATTTGTTTAATTGATTAATGTTAAGTTTAGGAGTTAGATTAATTTTTATGTTATGTATTTTGCCATTATTTTTAATAAAATGTCCTCCAGGGTGTGGCTCGATGGTTAAGAGCGGGGCTTGACTTTGGTTAGGTCCCAGGTTCGATTTCATAATAGCCCCTCTTGTAAGAACCTGGGGCAGCCGGGGTTTTACCTTTAGATGGAGAACTAGTTGGGCCCTCAATGATGAGGTGCGCTCGCTTGGCCCGCCTGTGGGATGGTGCGCTAGTTGGGCCTTAAGAGAGGTGTGCCCGTTTGGTCCGCTTACAAAGTTTTCTCGAATAAAAAAAATATATTTTTAATAAAAAGTTGAGAAAATAAATTCTTTTGGAAGATTGAAACTCGTAAAAAAATTTATAACGATGGCAGACAAGAACTGAAGTCTGAAACTAGCCAAAGGGAATGTGCTAATTGAGCAGTTTCCCATTATCTCCATTGTGAATGTACTCTCCAGTTGCTGACTTCAAGACGCTAGCACCTGACATCATCTCAGTTTGGAAACAATAAATGTCTGTTGATTTTAATTGGGTCATACTCTCCTTGCTTGCTTCTCTTTTGCGGCTTTGCCCAATCACCAACTACCACTTATTTTAAGCTGTGACTCTTTCTTCTACACTTCGATCACCTGATTCCCCCACTTCTTATCTCAAAAGTTCCTGGGGCTAACGCCAACCAGCAGCTGCTAAAGTTTCCATTTTGTGCTGCAAAATCATCAGAAAGCTCAGTATTTTCATCCAAGTCATGGCCTTTCACCTTCCTTCTATTGGTTTTGCCTTCGTTTATTTTACCCTCTTGATTCTTCCTGTTGTTCAGTCCATACCCTTCATTGTTCTCCATGGTAATTGTCTACGCCATTACTTCTTTTCTGGGTTTCTTTTTTGTTTTCTGATGATCTGTTGTTTTCTCTTTCTGGGTTTGTTTAGTGGATGATTTTGGAGTCTGATAACGTTTCTATTGGGTTGCTACTTGAGCGAATTATTCGATGTAACTGGTTCTTGTGATGATTACTCCATGACGAACTATAGATGAACTTTTGCATTTAACACGGAAACTTTCAAGATTGTTTCGTCATAAACTTCCATCAATATGATGTTTTCTTTCGTTAATTAAATGTGATTCTTTTTCTGGGTGGCACACTGAAGATACCATGATTAGAAAATGCTTTTGCCTTTAGCATTTACTTGATATGCGAACGGCACTGTTCTGAAACTCATCAATTGCTATGTTCTGTTAAATATTTGTTTCATTTCTATCATTCCAGTTTTTCCATTGAACAAATGAATTAATTATGCTAGTCTAATTTTTCCATTCATTGTTCTAAAGTAGGACCCGTCTCCATCATGTCTTGGTTTAGGGAACATTATTGAGTGGAGATTAACATGGTGAATTTTGTAGTAATATATCTGTCCTAGAGTACTTAATTCCTAGTTTTATATTATTTTATTACTTAATTCTTCTTTTATTGACAGGCATATCAGATCAATGCAAGAACCGTGGAGTAAAGCAATTTACTGAGCAACTCATTGAGTATTCTGGCTCACCAGGATATTGCTTGTATGTCCATATAGCATATAGTTAATAGTCTTATGAAGATTACTAATATATGTTTGAAGGTGAATAATAGCTTGCTAAATAATGTCTGAGATTCTAAGTACACTAGTTTTGCCCCTGAGCCTCTACCTGCGAGCACAAAGTTCAGTTCCTATACAAGCTACACCATAACTTTTTCTTAAACATTAGTATGCAATAACCCCTCCAGCACTAACTTAAAATTAATGTTCGTTCCATTATCTAAAGACAGCTACAATGTGGAACTACCACTTTATTGCGATTACTATAATTTGCTCAGAAATGTTTGTAATATTCTCAACAATTTTTCAGAGAAATTGGGGATGGGGCATGGGATTCCTGGTTTATGCCACTTGAGGAACAGGTGAGAGCATATATAACCACTTTTGTTATGATATAGAAATACTTATGGTTCTCACATATGATCTGAACTCCTGATCTTGTTTCCACAGGCAAAGGCTGTCTGCAACAAGGTGGGGATGCTCGCTGGGTAATTATAATTCAATTTTGTAGTGTTTTCTTTAGCATATTACTAATTAATCTATTCACAATTACATGTACAGGTGAAAGAGATGGAAGATTTAAATGAGGGTTATAATATAGTAGGTCTGTCCCAGGTAATAACTGATCTTTGAGCCTTTTGGGATTATTTTGCCCGTATCTGTTGTAGAACCTAATTCTATCCAGCTGCTCTACCCTTCTTGCTACATGACTTCATCAATGTTTTTATGAACAAAAAAAATGCTAGATGTATAGAAATTGCCTGAGAATTTGTGATTAGAACATGTTCATGTGTCATTTGCGGCTGCTTGTGGATTTAGAGCTCAAGTTAGTACCCTACTTCTTATCCTGAAGCACCTCATACTTAAAAGTAGGCTGCTGATAATAATAATAATAGCTTCATCTTACTATTCTTATTCTCTTAAGTTTCATTTACTATCAAATTGAGAGTTTTTTCACAAGTTTGCCAACTTGCCCAAGGTGGTGAATACATTTCAGGTGGTTCTGACTATTTGCTTAATGGGTACAAAATTTGACCACCACTGTTTTAAGAGTTAATACTATTATCTTTAGTTAGAAAATTAACCGTATCAGTCTGTATAGTGGTTGATTACAAGGAATTACTATTCTTTAAGTTTTCCTAGATGAAAGATTACTGCAGATTACCAATTAGTCTATTACTTTCAAGCCTTGACTATTTTTGCATTACCCCATTTCGCTACAGGGGAACTTAATTGGGCGGGGAGTGCTGGAATTTTGTGATGGTGGACCTCCTGTAAGAACTAAGAATCCTTTACACTACTCTGTTTGATATGAAATGCAAATTCATGTGTTGGTGATGTTTTGGGATGCCTTAAGCAGGAATGAGGCCAGATATCAAATAAATTATTCAGTGGATGTTATTCGATATTTGATCTCATTCCTGTTAAATTCCAGCAACAATTAATGTCTCACCAAGCATTTATTTCATCTAGTTCGTTGTTATTTACCATGTATTGTTCTAAACCTGACAAGTCACTCAGAAAATAGATTGTTTGCTTGTGAGCATTAAGTAATTCCATTTTCGGTTTTGAACAGATTAAGAATTTTATTTCTCTAGCAGGACCTCATGCCGGCACTGCTTCTGTTCCCCTTTGTGGTGTAAGTACTATCTGACTTGACTTTAAATCGTTATTTATCACAAAGATTTCTTCTATAGTCCACATACATATAAAATTTCTAGAACAACACAGACCCTGGTTTCAGCTACTGCCTGGTGATGGCACATTCTCTATTGATGTGAACAGCAGAGAATATCTCTTGTTCTGTGATATCTTTGCCTATTGGCAGACAGTTCAAAGTTTCTTGATGAGTCCCAATTTTCAAGTTCTGAAGTAATGTAATAGTTTCTGAAATCACAATGTTTTAATAAACTAAAGTGCTCTGAAACCATTGACTCAGTGGTGCAGTTGGTTTCTTGTCTGATTCATTTCTTTTGTCTTGAAGTTTGATCTGGTTACGAGATTTTCATTTATTCTGACACAGCTCTCATTACAACGACTTTGTTGTTAGTCCACTGATGGAAATTATTATATTATGACTGAGGTCATGGCCATTTTTGCTTGTATAATTGTTATATCTCAAGTCAGACAGATACTTTTTTTTTAATTAGCAGAGAATTTTTAACATATTCTTTTTGATCTTGCTGGTTTGCTCAAAGACAATTTCTTTTGCAGTCTGGTATTTTTTGCATAATTGCAAACAACCTGATTAAGTCAGAGATATACAGTGCCTATGTCCAGGTATGCATGGCCTCCTCACATTTCTTCTGACCATAGCAAGCATATCTATTAGTTGCATTTGACTTGTGGAAATTGCAGGATCACTTGGCTCCCAGTGGCTATCTTAAACTTCCAAATGTAAGTTGATTACCCTTATAAAAGCAAGGTGCCAAAAAATGTTATGTTTTCTTGTTTTTGTGGATGATCTCTTGCTTATAGCATATTCAAATTGTAGCATTCAATATCCAGCTAATAATTCTAAAATTCGAAGTTCAGTGAAAATATTCACGAAAAGACCTTGCTTTGCATCTGACTTATTGATTCATTTTTCCTTCTCTATATATCCTTAGAAACATAGTACTCGTCTTCTTCATTCAGAAATATTTCCTGATTTCCAGGACATCCCTGACTACCTGAAGAAGTGCAGGTTTCTTCCCAAGCTTAATAACGAACTTGCTGATCAGAGAAACTCGACGTACAAGGAAAGATTCATCAGCTTGCAGAATCTGGTTCTTATAATGGTGACCAAACGAGCTTCTTCATGTTTTCCATGATCTTTTTGACACTGTTTAATAATTTTGAGCCTGAGTTAACAAGTATCCTCATGTCCATCTTCATAAACTTCAACAGTTTGAGAATGACAATGTTTTGATACCTAAGGAGACAGCTTGGTTCGGCTACTATCCAAATGGTGCTTTCAAACCAGTCTTATCAGCTCAACAGGTTGGTTGAAACAGATTGTTAAACGATGTAAACTTCATAAAGAGCTCTTTTAATGCTTCCTTTGTTAAGAAGTGAACCAAAATCAGTTAGTATTCCATTGGACCAGTCTTCTAACTATTCAAATATTCCATTGGACCAGTCTTCTAACTATTCAAATACAAATGGAAGACAAAATAGACTTTCACGTGAAGTAGGATTTGACATCACCGATTCTTTCTGCTCAGTTTTTTTGGCCCTGGAATGAAGTACTTGTTGCACCATGTCAAAAGAGTTTGAATTATTTTGTATTAAAGGCTAACTATGTTTTTGTTTTGTTTATAATAAATGCTCTTGTTGTAGCAGGAGTTTAATCAGTATTCTCACATTGTTTTCAGACAAAGCTTTACCTTGAGGACTGGATTGGTCTCAAAACTTTAAATGAGGGTGGAAGAGTTCATTTCCTTAACTTGTCAGGAGGACATCTTGGAATCTCAACAAGCGACATAAAAAAGCATGTTGTTCCTTACTTGATGGATCAAACATCATTACTATCAACTCAAAGGGAGAACAGAGGCAATGTTGGAATGCCCCGTAAGGTGAAACCAAACAGCCAGAGTGTGCAGATAGTGACGGACATTGATGATCAGGAACCAACGGAGTCGATGCTTGGCGGATTATCATCGTACGAGTGGCCAGCATCAGTTAAAAGTTTTTTCAGGGAACTCATTGGACTGTCCGAGGAAAAGGATACAGTCTAACGCATAATTTGGTTACATGTATCTGCTTCGCATGATTCATTAGTGTTCAATTTATGACGGGCTTTACCTTAAAATGCATGTCACTCGTTAAGAACAAGAAAATGAAGGCTACATTTGTAACAAAACCCTTTTGGATGGCTTCCTAACAGATGGGAGCTAATCCTTTAGCAACATGAATGCACCGTACACGTTCATTTACGTGCTAAAGTCTTCTCTTGTTCTGATTTTCCTCGTTTTGTTTCTTTTGAAACTGACCAAAACTTAACAGTATTCCATAATCTGTCTCGGGTTAAAAAATAGTTTCCCAAATCCAGTGTCCTCACCTTGGATAAAGTAACGAACTTCAAGGAGATTATTATTAGATAAAGCTCTTTTCATTGATTCAAGACGCAGACAAACTCAATTTACAAGAGGTGAAAAGGACCCAAGTTTTGAGTCATCCCCACCAAAACATTATTCACGCTCTTACATACGAGAAAGGGAACATGGTAAGAAAAGTAAATGAAGTGCTTCGCAGCCTTACATGCAAACAAGTGATTCTCCTCAATAGACATGGATGTCCACACTGATACCTCCCAATTGATCAGCTGCTACGCAGCAGCTGCTTTTCCTGTTTAGTTGCTTGCTGCAATTCTTTTGATGTGTCTGGCAGCGCAGCCAGAGACAAGAGATTCGAGTCATAGCTGCTTGACCAGCAACTCGAACACGGTACAGAACACTAAAATCAGCCCATATCTCATCTCTCACAGAATCTGATTGAATGCTCGTATCATATCCATCAAGATCTGCTTTTGTTACAACAACTACAGAGCCATCATCAAAGGCCAGAAGATCCTGCAAAGGTGGTGGCCTCAAAGTTCTCATAACTAAATCAGTTTCCTTGATGCAGATGTCACCAGTTTTGACTTTAAGCTGATAGTATTCCTGAACAGCCTGTAATTCCAAACAAAGAGTGATAAGGCAAAATAATTAAGCAGCCACGTCAGAAATTTAGCAAAAGTCAGCCTACTACTTGAAAAATGTAAATGTTCGTTTACTTTTCTACAATGGCCCTATGAGAATAGAAATAACATCTAAAATGACACAAAGAAAAGCTTTTTCTGGACATTTTGCCCCAAGTCACAGCAAATGCGTCATAGAGACGTGTTGCCATGCGTCATACGTCTTGCCAAAAGACTACCTTCCACTGAGCAGATGCTAGAAGCACCCTAGGACGGATTGACCTCACATAATCAAATGCAGCACCAGGTGTCATCCGATTATGATGAACCTACATCCAGAAAGAAAGTTTTATGCAAAGTAAGACAAACAATATAATGAAAATAAAATGCTAGAATGATTAAAGGTCCATTCAGGACAGACCAAATAACAGAGAACTATGGTTGTGCTGCGTCCACGACCAGCTTTACAATGAACATAGGTACTTTGTCCATGCAATACATTCTCTTCAAAAGATGAGTGAAAAGAAACATCAGAACCAAAGAAGAATCCATTCTAATCTAATGCAAAATATTGGATGCTTTTTTACAAATCATTCAAAAGCTTACCATGAATAAAGTCTACAGCTTGGATTATATCACTCAAGGAGGGAGCAAAGCAGTAATCTCGGGTAGGAATCACCAAGTGATCAATGCCATGAGCCTGCAATCATTGAAAAATAGAATTGGAATGTTAAAAAAACATTAAATCAATAGTACGATGCAACAAATTCGAGCTGACAGATCTACAGATGGATGATCTAATAACAAATATAATCAATAACTGAATGAGAAATGCCGTTCGCTGGCGCACGCAGAGCCAAAAATCAAATAGAGATAGATATCAAGTTTGATATCTGACACAAATTGCATCAGTGGTTGGGAAAACTCATGACTATAGACAATCTCATGACACTGGTCCTTTCCACACACGATAACTGCGTAAACAATTATAGGGCACTCACCTGATAGAGAGATGTGGAAACCAAAGTCTCATAAGGCTCATTAAGTGTGATCACCCCCCGAACACCGAGCTCCTTCAAGCGCGGGACATCACTAGGAAATGGCACAGCACCTAATAATATTAGCTGCAAAAGAATGAATTCCAATAAGCTTTTACCCGTTATACATAAAAATATGCACCAAAAAGCTGCCATATATTCACAAATACATTGGGAGCTCAAACAATTGAACTGGAAACCCAAACGAAAACAAATGGTACCTCATGAACCCGATCCCACCAGCGAAACTCAGTCTGAAGCTTGTTCCTAACAACATTATAGATCAAGGTGGGGTAAAACAAAGCCCGAGCCCCGGCTCCAATCAAAACGCTTTTCGCATCCCACGAGACAAAGCCATCTTCGCAATTATGCCCAACAATTACGCATGAGGATTTCTCCTCCTCGCCTCTCTCCACCTCACTTCCTTCTAATTCCTCAATAATCATATCTCACCCAATATCCGAAACCGAGCAAGCAGTAATTTCCAATCGAATAGTCTGTACACCAAACAAACAACTGCGACGCGATACACAAATCTTCGATCAATCCGCCATAGACCTAAATAGGACCGTGATCACTCCTCCGAATCGGTAGACAAAGCCGTAAACTTTTACAGAAAGACGTAACGGAGATGCAAGAAATCGATTTGGCAGCTATCAGATCGTGATTCCCAACAGAAACCACCATCATACGAGGGGTAAAAAAACAAAGCCGTCGAATCGATCACCAATGAATAAAAGGATATTATAGTCAGATTAAAAAAAAAGGAAAGAGGAAATGGATGTGAATTATGGGAAACCCTAGCCCTAGCAGTACAGAAATCGAAGATAGATCGGAGAAATTGTGTTGATTACTTGAATTGCCTATTTCTTCACGGTAAGAGAAAGGTAGAGAATTGAAGATATGGAAAAGAAGATAGGGTGACGAAGTTGCTATTGAAGGGAAGGTGGTGAATGCGTGACACGTGGAGAGATGGATGATGTCGGTAAGATATCATCTGTAGTAGTTGGCAGTGGGTGGGCCAATGTTCTCGAGATCGCCGACATTTTAATTATCACCGTTGGATTATCCTTTTGTTTTTTAACCTTTTCCTTTTGTTTTGTACCTCCCCTTTTCTTTTAATTTCTTTCACCATCGAAATGCTGATGAAATTGCCAATTGAATTTGGTTTGGGACGGAGCCAACTCAAATTAATATTGTCCCTTTTAGTTGTCTAGGTTGTCTACCTCCTATTTCAATTTTTTTGAGAGTCTTGGGAGTCGAACTTGAGATCTCAGGGTTTTGTTGCACTTAAGTACACGCCTCTCACCACTGAGCTACGTAGCTTAGTGGTGTTAGGCGTGAATCTTGCACCCAATAAAATTTTGAGGTCATAGGTTCGAGTCCTTGCCACTCCAATCACAAGATGGTGAAACAGATATCACCTGGCGATTAAAGGGGATAAAATCTCTAGGTGTGATGGTGCGGGTCTCACTCAAACCAGAATTCAAGAGTAATTAAGGAAAAAAATCATTTTCTTATATTTATAATTTAATTTCGAAACAAAACATAATTCAAAATATTAATAAATATCACAACTTCAAATCCTGAGCAGTGATGGAGAGGTGAAGAATCAGCGTGCATTACTGCATTATGGCCGTCCAATTCAAGGTAGCCATGGACAGTGTGAGGAAGAATAAGAAAATGGGGCGGCCACAATGTGCGTCTTTAGTGCGTGATTCTGAGTTGCAATGATGTCGAATGTAGACATTGAAGGGATGTAAGTATCCGATAATCAGAATAGTTATGTAGTGATGTACATTTCTAATTTGACTTTGGTTAGTCGATGCCTTCAATTGATACGGTAGTTTATAAAAGAATTAGCTGGAAGGGGTAATCAAAAAAATGCCATAGTTTTTCTGTGTTATCCTATAAAGGACTATAGGGTACCAGGGTGGGTAGAGTAAAAATGTGAATTGAATTCAATTATATCTTTTAGAACAGAAAAATAAAGATAAATTGAATTCATATGTGTAATTGAAACCTACTACATCTTATAAATTCAATTCAGTCAGCAACTTACGTGAATTCAATTACAATCTTCAACACAATAACCTTATCACTGTAATAATACTTACAATCACTCTTCTCCTGTCTGACTATCCACGCAATAATACCCATGCAATAGCAATAATACCTGCGCAATGTCATTTGCAATTAATTTATAATAGTTTTCTTTCAAATTATAATAATTTTCTATTATCTTTATAGTTCGGTCTAACCTAATATTATTTGCAATTAATTTTTTTTAATTTTAATAATGAACTTTTTCATGATATTACTTATAATGAAACTGATATTTATAAGTTGGTATATATAAATATGAATGTTTATTATTTAATAAGATTATTTTTTAATTAAGGGTAAAAATGTCGTATGAAATAATTAAACTTATTTTGGTTGTGTTCTAAACAGTGTAATTAAATTCAATTTTAATATAACTTAATTTATTCTAAGTAGTATAAATTAAATTTAATTCCAATCTTATTAATGTAATTGAATCAGATTCGTTGATGGAATCAAATTCGTCGAAACGGAAACCGAACATCGTCACGTCATACGGAGCATTAGTGATATAACCCATTCAAGTCCCAACAATAACAGAAAGCTGCCCAAAGCAAAATGATAAACACACGTTCATTTTCTAATTCAAGAGTGATTGAAATTTGGGTTGAAGGCATTTCACAGCAGCTAACCGGGAGAATCGACAGAACGTAACCATTATAAATTCTTCAGCTTACGAAAAACCTGGCTCATACGTAAGTCACAGTGAACTCGTAACTTAAGATTTAAGATGTTAGATAAGATATCATATCCAGCAGTAAACCCATATAATGCCTATAAGTTGTCTTTAGTCAATGTGCAGACTGTCCTGACGCAGGTTTAAGTTTGTCAGGTTTCGAGTTTCCTGATGCAGGTTTAAACAGTGAGCAAAATCATTTGTCATCAGCAGTCAAGTTCATCTTCCCTGTAACGACTGGGCTCATTCGTCGTTGCACCTCAGTGGCGCTTTGGCCCACTTCTCGGACATCCTTTCCCATTGGAATAAAGACACCTTTGGAAACATTTTTTACCGAAAAAAACGTCTCATGGTCCGTCTGGCGGGCATCCAACAACCTTTAGAAGATTCAGACTCGTCATCCCTCAAGGAGTTGGAGGCGTATCTGCAGACTGAATTAGAGTCGGTTCTGACGCAGGAAGAACTTTTCTGGCATCAAAGTTCTCGCAGCCGCTGGCTCACAGAGGGGGACAGGAATACTGTCTACTACCACGCTGTCACCAAATCTAAGCGTCGGCAAACTCGCATCACCTCTTTAACTACAGAGGATGGAACTGTCCATTCCGACCCTATGGCCCTTTGGGTCTTAGTCCGTGGTCATTTCGAGGAGCTCTACCGTTTCGACGGGCCTGCTCCCCCTAGTTGGCACCTTCAGGGTCATTTTCCCACCCTTTCCCCGACTGCCACGGATGATCTCACACGGCCTTTATGCTCTTAGGAAGTTCGTACCGCTTTCTTCTCCATGGCGCCTAAAAAGGCGCCTGACATTGACGGATTAACAGCTTTATTCTACCAGTCTCAATGGGCGATTATCGGTCCGTCTGTGACGGAATTCCTTCGTCAGGTAATTAGTCATGGCCTCTGGGACGAACATCTCAACCGTACCATTCTGGTTCTTCTTCCTAAACTTCCGTCGCCGACTTCGCTCTGCCAGTTTCGACCGATCGCCCTCTGTACCGTCTTCTATAAAGGTCTCGCCAAAATTTTGGTCAATCGCCTCAAGCCGTACCTTGGAGACCTGGTCTCTCCCACCCAATGCAGTTTCGTCCCGGGTCGTCTGATCACCGACAACATCATCATCACCCAAGAGGTCATCCATTCTATGCGTCGAAAATCCGGTCGTACGGGATTCATGACTATCAAAGTGGATCTGGAGAAGGCATATAATCGTCTGCATTGGGCCTTCATC
>JANZLF010000001.1:24932945-24945378 GCA_026546835.1 Erythroxylum foetidum
GCCGAATACCGAGGGAGTGCGATGCGACTGATCGAGAAATTCCGGGCATGTCGCTCGGTACCCAAGCGAAAACTGACCTGTTTTCCACCAAACAGTCTGTGATTCCTTTAACCAGGTCCCTCTGCAGCTCGGAACCTAGGTTTGTGAACTTAGAAGGGTCGGCTTCATCCAGTACGACCCGCTGCGTTTCTTCTACTGGGTTCAATCTCTCCGTCTCTTCGTCAGTTCTTACATCAAGAGAACTCGTCAGCACTACCGCCCCGTCTAATGTTTTAGTCTCCGCTAAATAACATTCCCTGGCGATTCTCTGTTGACCCCTGACAATGCCTACCCCGTGGGGTGTCGGGAACTTCATAACTTGGTAGTAAGTGGAGACGACCGACCTGAGGGCATTTTGAGTAGCTCGCCCGATTATTGCATTATATGCCCCTTGGAACTTTACGACCAGGAACTCAACGTCCCTTTCTATCTGACATGGTTTCTACCCAAACTTCACTTTCAAATACACCCGGGCAAACGGGTAGGCCGACGCCCCGGTTACCCCTTTGATGGGGCCGTCTGTGGGTAGTAGTCGATCTTCGGGTACCTTCATCTGCTTGAAGGCTTCATGATACAACAAGTCGGCCGAGCTACCCGTGTCAATCATCACCCATTTCACCTCGTATCCGTCCATGTTCAGACTTACCACGGGGGCATCGTCATGAGGGCAACTTACTCCGTTGAGGTCGGACCCGTCGAATGATATTGTCCCATTGCTCTTCCTCGGCTTTTCGATGGGCGAGTTTTTGCCGACCTGTTCGGCATATCTTTTTCTCCCTTCAGTGGTGGATCCCCCGGCTGCATTTCCACCAAATGTCACATTAATGACTCCAGTTGGTCGGCCGTCTTATTGGCGAATCAACAGATCAGCGGCTTCCCCGATCTGCTCTCGAGTCAGGTAGTGGATACAGCCGGAGGAGGACCCACCTCTGATCGGCATTGGAGGTTCGGGCGCGCATTTAACGCAACGTTATCCTCCAAAGCCACGCTCTGTTCTTCTTGTTCCAAGGTTTGAGGCGGTCGGTGATCGTTCGGGTTTGGAGACTCAGTGCGAGAAACATGAGGTGCAGGCGACAGAGTCGCAGGTAGCTGCAAACCTAGGCGTTGCATTGTCAGAGCCGCGACTGCAGCTATGTCAGGATTCATCGCCACCGCCTGGCTGATTTGTGTGGTTCTGGACGTGGTGCCCGAAAGTCAGGTGCCACGGTGGGCGCCATTTGGTTCTGCCGGATTTTGGCTGAACGGTGCGTTGCTGTTTGGCTCCATGAGTTGGCAACTTCTGCTGATGGATCCGATGCAGAGACACCTGCAAAACAAAAAAGGCTTATATATGGTTTTGCTGCTAGGTTTCAGCTTTTTACGTCTCTACATGGAAGACGTTCTTCTACTGTTGGGCCATGGGTGTGTGGATCAGGCCCAAGTTAAACTTATGGGGTGAAATCGACCGATCGGCTTGTGTGATGGGGCTCAGGCCCAAATGTAGCCGACCCGACCAGTGTTTTAAACCTAACGGTTACAACTGAATATAGAATAAACCCTAACATTTTTAAGTGTTTAAGTTGAACATCAATGTTTTCAAAATATCCAAAACGGACCTTAAGTGGATGAAAATTTTAACATGAATAACTCTTCGCCAATTAAATGACTAGGAATGTCAATGGCCTGAGTCGGGTAGGCTAGGGTGGCCCGCGGGCCAGATCAACCCACCTCTATATATATATATATATATATATATAATTGTAAAAAACGACGTCATTTTTTATAAAACGTAATCGTTTCATCTTATTTAAAAAAATGTCAAAAATGATGTTATTTTTTATAAAACAACGTCATTTTTAAGTAACAATCTGGCCGAGGGCCAGGTCGACCACTTTTGGCCTGTGGCTTGAACAATCCTAACTAAAATTGAGCTAGGCAACGTCGGACTGGGTGAGTGGGCCAAAATTGACATTCTTATAAATGTTACACAAATACTGCACTGCTATACGACAAGTGAGATTTACTGTTTAAAATATATAAATATAGGTATCATTGTCATGTGACAAGTGGGTCACTCTGTCTAAAATGTACAAATAGTGGCCCTCGTTGCCATGTAACTGTAAGACTCACTTTCTGATAGATTTAAACAAATTAATTATGCAACAATAAGGTCACTTTTATTTAAAAATATAAAAGTAATGTCAGTATTAACATGACATTTAATTGACAGAGAATTAACTCCATCAAAATTTCCATCCATTTAGGGTATGTTATAAACATTTTGAAAACGTTACAGTTCAATTTGAATGCTTCAAATCGTTAAGATTAAGCCATATAATATTGTAAACATTGAAGTTTAAAATAAAATTCTGGCCTTAATTAAACTAATATTTTGTCTAAATATTCTCCGTCTTGGTTGAGCCATAACAAATTTGATAAAGCAAATACACACAAGAGATATTTTTAATTCGAATAAAACGACAGGAGCCTGTCGAAGTTTAAAACAACATAAAGAGCCTGCAGAGCAAGAGGAGCCTGTTATGTGACATGACCCTGTTTAAGAAATATGAGTATGTTAAGCAACAGGAGCCTGCTAAAGGATAAATCTAGTTAAGAGATTTTAAAATAGAAGGTGTGTGTTAAAATAAAAGGAACCTTTAGCAAATTGAAAATAGAAGGAGTCTATTATAACAGTGAAGGAGTCTCTTGTTGAAACAAACACACACACACAATATAATGCAGAAATATAAAAGTTAAGAGAAGAGAGAGAAGGACACAATCAATTTATACCGGTTCGGCTTACAACCTATGCCTACGTCCAGTCCCTAAGTATCCAACTTGAATGTTTCACTATGAAAATCCAAGTACTAAATTGATGAGCCTCTTCTAACTTACGAGTATATATTTTTTAAGGTTCTCCAACCTTCCACACTAATAGTATTTTGCTAACCTTTACAAACTCTCAACAAATTAAGATGTAATTTGCTCCATATGAGCTTCAATGATCTCTCACAAAAAGAGTTGTCACTTTTTAAGGCACAAGAGATTTTGATTAAGATATGACTTTTAGAAATATTGATGCTTTTGAAGTATTTCAAAGATTCTGGCTCATGTCTCTCTGTTTGCAAAATGTAATAGCTCTTCTTTAAATAGGCATTTTCTACAACTAACCGTTGCTTCATTTCTATTTTAAGTTAACTTCGAATCTTTAATATTATCTTTGTTAGAGTCTTGCAATAATCAACTATTAATAGAAAACTAGAGCTAATTGACGAAATATATGATTAGTAAGATCTTTCCGAATTTTATGAAATAAATAAGTCCATAAAGAAAGTTCCTGTAAGAAAGGAAGCATTTATCCTATGATTTTGTTTCCTTTTAAGAATTATATCGTCACCTTCAATTTATAATATTGAAAATGACTATTTATTAAATTTTAATTAAATTATTTTATTACAATGTATTACTAAAATTATGATAAAAATCATACTAATTTATTCATTAATTAGTCATGTATAATTTATATTAAAATAATTTTATGAGAATTAATAAAATTTTTAAATGTCTTTGATATCATAAGATATCTTATATAATTTTATAATAATTGAAAAAATTTTAGAAATAAATAAAATATAAAAATTCATTTCTTTTAATAAAAAATACATATAGTAAATAAAGAGTTATTCCCATCATCAAGTAAATCAAATTAATTTAGATATTAGATATGTAACTATATTTACCTTAATGATCGATTACATAGTTCAATTAGATAAAAATTAGACATTTTAAGTTAATATATATCTTATATAACTTAATTAAACATCTTAATTTAATAGTGCAAGTTTATCTCATATTTATATTGGATTGAGGGTAAACAATTTCAAATATTACGATTTTTTATTTTATGAAATATGTTTTATGGGTAAACATTAAATTTTGGTTAGTGAAAATGTTTATTGGGTTTGATTTAGGCAAGATCAGGAGACAACAAGAAAGGAAAGGGAGCCTCAAACAAGAATAACGATGGCTCCTTCTAATGATAGTTTAGATCAATAGACCGAAAGTTAAATTGATAAGACAATAAAATTTATATTTAAAAAGATCAACAGACATTAAATCATTATAAAATTGACTAAAGATTGAATAAAATTAAAGAATTTGTAAACTAGTTGAGTTTTTTAATTATTGGTTTAAGATTGATTCACTCTTCTCAGGTGAAATAATTTAGCTTCTCCTTTTTATGGTTTTGTACCTTATGTTTAGTTTGATCAGTCTCATTGGATTATGATGAATGTCCTACTTCATTGTTGATGATTAAATTTGCTCTTTTATATTAATTTTTATCATATGAATATGGCAATATGCAATGAGTTTGGACCTAAGGCGTGTTCATAGTATTTTATAGTCCTTGATGTAACACCTCCTACTCTCGCAAGTCACGTATCTGACATCCTGAGTAATGTCCGAGTACGTCACCCCACAAGGGTGATATGCTAGAAAATTCAAATACTCGAAACTCGATACCAATTTTTTTAGCCATATCATACGTGTATGCATAAATCAATAATCAAATTGGGCTCGCTTTATTCATAAATTTTTTCAATCACAAGAGTTATAACTCTCATTATACATATCATCGAAATCCCAGTAGTCACTTAAGTCCATTTCATTTACAAACATCACTCACCTCAATTGATATTACAGTTTAAAATTTACACACATACATTGCACAATATTTTTGGAAATATAATTCAAAACTAAAATCACTGAAGACATATGCAGGTACAAACTGATCCTGACCCTTAGTCCATATCTAATTTCAATTGCTATACTCTAATTAGCCTAATTAGATATCTCCTCTGAACTTGAAAAATCATGTTGCAATTTTGGTGAGTTTTGCGAACTCAGTGATGTAACGATCCTCGATGGTCTACCCAATTCATACCACATAACAAATCATGTTATCATATAATTCACATCAACTTGATTTTTGTCAAGTAATATCACATAATACCTGATCACATTTGTTATATTTCAAAAACAAATTCAAACATTTCATCATTTCAGTACAATTTTACAGAACATACACATTGAAATTATCACATATTTCATACACGAAGTTCTCAAAAAATTTCAATCATTGAATTTATTTAGATCATATGTATATGCAATGCTATGAGACTCGATTTCATTTATTTTATTGTTATGACTGCGTGCCTTTTTCACTATCTAGTATCTATTATGGATACGGGCTCTTTCATGCTGTCCCTTATCTCGTTGGGGATATAGGGCTCTTTGAACACATCGAGCCTTAGGCTCTAATCACGAATGTTTTAGCTTTAAGTTCTTTTTTCACTAATAATATCAGTCACAACTGTCTTTATATTTCATGCATTGGAATGAAATGCTTTCCTCAATTTCAGTCATCGCATTTGATCAATTAGGTTTGCATTCATGTTCTTGTTCACAATAATCATCGGACTAGGTTCGGCATGAACATTCAAGTTAAGAACCATATAGTCAATTTCATTCACATTCAAGTAGCACCTCCAATGTTGTAATCATGTATCAAAACTCCTCGGACAATTTATGTCCAGAATTCAGAACACAAATCAGTACATATCAAATTTAATTAGTCATTTTCATTCACATATAAGTAGCTCTTCTAATGATATTTACGTGCATCAAACTCCTCGAATAATTATTTTTTGGAATTCAGTACACATTCATCAATATCAAATTGAATTCAGTTATAAACAAAACAATTCAAGGTGAGACCATCTTAAGTTACTCACAACTGCTTCCTTTTTGCCTATTATCTTGAAGTTTTGGCAATATTTGGAAACAGTCGCTCTACTTGCTCTTTTGATGCAATAAAATACAATTTCATGTTAGTACATTGTTCATGTAGCTGAATGTGCATTTTTATAAATGTATCACGTAACATGCACGTTCAATGACATATGCCTGAGTATACTTCTGTAATAAACTGATGTAAAGATCAATTGTACTCTAAATGTGTCAAAATTCATATATTCATTAGCTATTCCAGCTTTCTTATAAACATAGATTTTCAGTTCTACTTGACATGATCAATAGGACAAGGAAAATGGTGTATTTCTGTAATACTTCCTTTTAGAAAATTGTTCCTCTGTGCCTTAAGTCTCTAATGACAACCAGATTATACAATTTAGTTCATTATTCTATGAGTTATGCTCAAAATATTACAGACTGAGTACGTTTGAAATTTTGGATAGTGTATGATCATGCATTCAAATTGTACAACTCATATATCTTAATTCCAATATCCAAAAATTACAAAATTTATACCAATTGAAAGCTAAGAGAATAAGCTACAATTTTTTGTGAAGACATTTTTGTCTGATTTGTCCTATATCAATACGTTTTATTCAATAACAATATGACATGATTTCTGTCATTGGTAGTGCTACAACAAAAGAAAAGACTCAATTTGAAGCTAAATTTCAAGACCCTCAAGGATAGAATTCAAATTCAATTTCTTCTTAAAAATTGTATCCAAATGTCTCCAGTTCAATTTAAATTAAGAACCATCTCATTTGGAGATCTAATGATCAAGATATAATCAAAATACCGAAGCATGTTCAATGAAAGTTCTCCAGTTCATAAAATTCCAATACATTTCCTCATTTTCATCCTAAATCCATTAATCCAATCTTTCCTGACGAATTCAAATGGCTCTAAATTTTCATAGAGAGGAAGAACAATGTATTAGAAATCTATTGGTTTAACTTTCAAGTTATTTGGAGGTCAGGTGAAAAAGTTATAGCCAAAAGACTTGTTCAGTAAAAATACTCTAGTTCATATTCACACTTCAAAACCGATGCAAAGATCAATTGTACTCCAAATGTGTCAAAATTCATACACTCATTAGCTATTCCAACTTTCTTATCAACACAAATTTTCAAGTCTACTTTACATGATCAACAAGACAAGGAAAATAGTGTATTTCTATAATACTTCTTTCTAGACAATTGTTAACCTATGCTTAAGTCTTTAATAACAACAAGATCATACAATTTGGTTCATTATTCTATAAGTTATGTACAAAATACTGCAGACTAAGTACATTTGAAATTTTGGTTAGAGTATGATCATACCTTCAAATTGTACAACTCATATCTTTCAATTCCAGTATCCAAAAATTACAAACTTTATAGCAATTGAAAGCTAAGAGAATAAGCTAGAACTTTTGTGAAGATGCCTTTGTTTGATTCGGCCTACATCAATGTAGTTTATTCAATAATAACAGGATATGATTTTTATAACTGGTAGTGCTACAGTTGAAACCAAGACTCGATTTCAATCTAAATTTCAAGAACCTTAAGGATAGAATTCAAATTCAATATATTCTTAAAAATTGTAGCTAAATGTCTGTAGTTCAATTTAAATTAAGAATCATCTCATTTGTAAATCTAATGATCAAGATATTATCAAAATACTGAAGTATATTTAGTGAAAGTTCTCCAGTTCATAACATTCTAACACATTTCCTCATTTTCCTCCTAAATCTATTAATCAACTCTTTACCGAACAAATTCAGATGGCTTTAAATTTACATGGAGAGGAAGAACAATATATTAGGAATCTATTTATTTAAGTTTCAAGTCATTTAAAGGTCTAATGAAAAAGTTATAGTCAAAAGACTTAACGTTGTTCAGTAAAAAGACTTTAGTTCATATTCACACTTCAAAACCAAAATCATATACGCAAACTATCACCTTCTTCTTCCTCTCTCTGAAGAAATTCCAACTAAAAAATTCCAAATATTCTAATCCTCTGAAGCAAACAAACATCAATGCAAACTTATAATCATCTTCAGCTAATTTTCTAGCAGTTGAAAGTTAGAACCCAAATACAAAAACATGCATAATAAGTAGTTTCGGTGATGGATGAAAAGAACAAGGAAAAGAGTTTTAATGTTGGTGTTTTCGTTGGTGAAGAAAAGATGTGAGCTACAGAAACTTTTCTTCAAACAAGATGATTGCATGGGTAGATAACTCAAGGACACATGACACCCATGCATGTGGGTCATGTGTCACCTTCCCATTTGTCTCTTATTCTATTTTTTTGTTCAAAATACCTCAATTTTTTGAAAATTCTCTAAAATTTTTCAAAAATTTCGAAATAATCATTATACTCTCCGAATAAACTTTTAGCACAAATAATCCACAATTCACATTTTAATCGCAATTATAAATCAATTATACCTGTAAAACGTTATGAATGTATGTACAATTATTTTAATGAGCCGAAAGTAAATGCTCACATGTTATGCCATATGATGCATGAAATGCACTTCTAATTTCTCAGTATATAGTATTCTGGGGTCCTAGCCCCTAACATGAGATGCTCCTGAGCAAAGTAAAAAAAAGGACTATTATTTTTACCTATTTTTGAACTCTTACAAAGAATAAAAAGAAGCAAAATATGAGTCTTTTGTTGTTCCTTATAAGATTAAGAATGAGTCATATTTTATTTTATTTTTTATGAAAGTAAAAATTGACCATATTTTACTGTTTATGAAGATAGACGCTAGGCGAACACTCAGGTTGTAGCACCCCACTCTCGCAAAACTTGAACCTGACATCGATGGTGATATCTAAATCCGTGCCCTGGGAGAGTGACGTGCTAATGCACTCAATCATTCAAAAGTCCACAAAATTTATTTTTTTTTGAAATCAATAACACAATATACGGAAATCGATACTCAAATTGGGCCCACATTCATTCATAAATATTTTCAATTAACACAATCAATTTTCAATATCCATTCGGGCCCTTCCACAAATACAAAACACTTGAGTCATTTCGAAATACAAATTTATACAAAAATTTGCAGAATACACAATTCAATACAAAATAGAGAAATGCAATGCAGACGCGTACTGATCCTGACCTCTATCATTCACTTGAATGTTGTACGTATACTCTCGTTGGCCTAACGGGGTATTCTTCTTATCTTAAAAATTAGTTGCAAATTTTGTGTGAGTTTTGTGAACTCAGTGAGTGACCATCATCGATGACTCACCCAATCACATAACACATTATTTCACATTCACATAAATTCACATTTCACATTCAATGGATGTCGATCTTATAATGCTATATGCATAAGACTCACATTCGTTCTTATTGTTGTGACTGAGTGCCTGTCACTCACATATATATAATACTGGCCCGTAGGCTCAGTCAAAACAGAATACTAGCCCATAGGGCTCAATCAGAACAAAATACTGGCCCGTAGGCTCAGTCACATCACATAATCACGAAGCATAGCTCTACGTGGAAGCGCTTCATACAGGCGACTCAAGTCACAACGCCTTTATATTTCATGCATTCATCCCATGGAATGCATCACACATATTGCATGCTCTTATTTGATCACAGACACTTATCATCGGACCATGGTCCGGCATTCAACCTTAAGTTGAGAATCACATCTTTTACTTGCATGCAATTTCACATTCATAAATTACTTAGCAATCACTTCAGTGCACTTAATTCAGCTTATTCACATGCAAGCAGCACTTTGATATCCAATCAAATATCACAATCATCGGACCTCCTGTCCAGAAACCAACATAAACAATCACATTCACACAATCATTCAGAATTCAATTAATACCGAAAAGTCAAACAAACAAATAATGGAATGAGACCAATCTAGGTCTACTCACAGTACGCTCCAAAAATAGCATTTGCTTCCCAATTTTGGAACGCTTGTATGTGGACACTTGACCTGCACAACCCATTTATGCAAAACACTCATTTCACACTCATCAATAATTGCATAAGTAAAAATGTTCATTTATGCACAATTGTAATAATGGACCATGTATAATACATGCTCAATGACAATCCCGGGCATATGTTCTAGAACACATGTTATGCTCATTCCTATTTCATAATTCATATATGTTTCATACACTTCATTGGTACATGATCATTCCAAATTCTCCTTTCAATCTTTACCCTTTTCTAAGTCTAGCTTATTCATAAGCTTACACTTCAAGAACATTTGGTTACTCTATATCATAACTTAATTTCTCATCATCTCTTTTCTAACCTCATATGGTCTCATAATATCCAATTCCCATTCATAGATTAGCCATTTAAACATATGTACACATCTAGGCACATTGCCTAGTTACACAATAACCATAAATATTTCACCCACCTAGTTTGCTTACCAAAACTCCAAGTCACAATTGTCTTTCCCTTGTTCTTGGGTAGGATTCTCTTGATTTCCTAAAACAAATCAAATCTAATTCAATAGGAATCTACTTAAATATCCCATAATTTAATCACTAAAATTGATTCTAGAATACTTAAACCTAACATTTTCTAAACTCAATGAACTAGAATCCTTCCACAAATCCAAAAGATTCAAAATTATCTAACCTTCATTCTTCACCAATTGAAGGAATACTTGGCTCAAAGGGAAGATTTTCTCTTCCTCTACTTGTTTCCCTTCTTGATCTACTCCAAAATCTCTCTTAAAGGATAGGGAAATTGAAACCCTAGCTTGTTGTCTCTTTTTTCTCTCTTTCTCTTCTTCTCTTTGTACTTCTCTTTCTTTCCTCTAAAATTTCATTTTTCTCTTCTACTTCCTTCCATTCACGTGTTTCTACTCTATTTATAGGCAAAACAACACTTTTTCTTCAATTTATGCCCTTAATGAGTCCAAAAGTTCCCTTTTATCCTTCCTTATTGGCTTATGTTCTTTTAAACTTAAGTGTCTTGCCAAAAGTACCCTTGAATATTCTGACATATCACTTTCTTCTAGAAAATATCCTCCATTGTCTTAAGTTTCTAATTCCACCGAAATCATTCAATTTGGTTTAGTGATTCAAAACATATACTTCAAACATTTTTGAACTGCTCTTGTTCAAAACAGTATGTTATTTTCAACTTCCATCCAAAACTTGAAAGTCTTAGGAACTAAATCATAATTCACTTCCTTCGGATACTTTATAGCTCTATGTCTCTAGTTTAACCCGAATTAGAAATCATCTCATTTGGATTTCTACAGATCAAGATATCATCAAAATACTGAAGTATGTTTAGTAGGATAATACCAATTCATATCCTTTAGGACCACACTCACTGTACCCTTCCTACCTTTTCCACCCAATCTTTCTTACTTCATTTTAGATAGCTTCCATTTTTGTTTGAGATGTAGATAAAAGTCCTACAAATCCAATGGTTCAAGAATCAAGTCGTTTGGAGGTCTAGATAAGAAGTTATGGCCAAAAGAATCTAACATGTTCATCTCTTTACTCATATTGTACATACCTTGGTACAATTGCCATAACTCTCACTACCAATATCGGCTTAACTTAATTTTTAGACTATTAGAAAGAGGACTTCGATATTTACAACTTTCATGAAGGCATAAAAGGCCAATTCGATCGTCTACCCTCTGTATCTTCTCACTTGTTTATCGTCTCACTTTCTTTCGTCTCATATTCTTCTGTCTCATTTCTATCGTTCACTTTTCCATCTTTCACTTTTCTATCGTCTACTTTCTTCCGTCTACTTTTTATCGTCTACTTTCTTCCATCTACTTTTTATCGTCTACTTTTTTTAGTCTGCTTTTTATCGTCTGCTTTTTATCGTCTACTTTTTTCCTTCTACTTTTTATTGTCTACTTTTTTCCGTCTGCTTTTCTGCCCAGAACATCTCCACTTATAATAATCATAACTTTTGACTCCGATATCCAAAATTTTCATACTATATACCGTTGGAAAGATAAAAGAAATATCTACAACTTTACAGAAGAAAATTTGCCAAAATCTATCTATATCAAGTCTATATTTTCTCCCAATTCTATCATCTGCTTTTTTTTCTTTCACTTTCTATCATCTACTTTTCTTCCTTTCACTTTCTATCGTCTGCTTTTCTGCCCAAAATGTCTCCACTTATAAGGATCATAACTTTTGACTCTCATATTCAAAATTTTCATACTACATATTGTTGTAAAGATAAAATAAAGATCTACAACTTTCCTGAAGGAAACTTTGCCAAAATCTATTTAGATCAAGTCCAGATTTTCTTCCAAAATCAGAACATGAATTTTTCGATCAACTTTCAACGCCCTATACCCTATTCTCAACTTCATGACAACTTTTGAGACTCTTAGAGATAGAAATAAAATTTGATGTCTTCATACAAAATGTAGCCATATATCTCTATTTTAATCCAAATTAAGAATCATCTCATTTAAATGACTAGAGAAAATGTTATGGATAAAAGATTGAAGCATACTCAGTCAACATTGTCCAGATCACTACCAGATCTTGTTTCTAAATCTTTCCTTATCACAACTCATACCAAGATCACTCTTTCTACTCCTTCTACTCCTCATTTTCAA
>JANZLF010000001.1:25078771-25090796 GCA_026546835.1 Erythroxylum foetidum
AGTCTCATCTTAGACTTACTAAGGTGACTATTCAAATATAAAAAACTTATCATGCATACTACACAAGTATGAAGATATCACAATATTACATACACTCAATATTAATATTGAGAAGTCTCATCCTACTCGATACTCAAGCGTTGGAGCAATTACCTGTATGACAAGGTCAATCAGAAGCTTGGTGTGTGGTGACATTACAATGTGCCTTATCATGTAATTGTGTTCCAATGAACATTTGAGAAATAAACTTTTATTAAAAGCTCGTTACAATTGAAAACATGTCCATTATGCAACAAGATATAACTCAACAAAAAAACTAAACTCTACGCAAACCTAAACTCATCACATGAGCCTTAAATGAATCTTAGGGAATAGGTTTAGTTAAGGGATTAGCTACCATCTTGTTAGTAGGTATATACTTTATGGCAACCTCTTTATTTTTTATGACGTCTCTTACAAAATGATAACGCCTTTTGATATGTTTAGATTTTTGATGAAACTTTGGATCTTTAGCAAACTGTATGGCTACAGTGTTATCACATAACAATTCAATAGGATCATTAACTCTAGGAGGAAGATTAAGATCCTAAAGAAAACTTCTCAACCATAGTGCCTCCTAAACGGCAAAACAACAAGCAACGTATTCTGCTTCTATTGTTGATAATGCTATATAGTCTTGCTTCTTGCTGCACCAAGGTGTGGCTCCCCCTCCCAAGGTGAAAACATATCCTGACGTTAACCTAGACTCATCCGGGTCACCACCCTAATCAGAATCCGAATATCCCCTTAACCTTAAATTCCCGCCTTGATAGCAAAAGGTCAGGTATGAAGTACCACGAAGGTAGCGAAAATCCTTTTGACTGCTTGCCAATGAGCAGGTCCTAGGTTGCTTTGGTAACGACTTACCAAACTAATCGTAAAGAAAATGTCAGGCTATGTGCACAACATAACATACATTAAGCTTCCTACAGCACTAGCATAGTGAACATTACTCATTTTTTTCCTTATCTATTTTAGGGCATTGATGAAGATTCAAGATAAGACCCTTTTCAACTGGAGTATCAACGGGTTTGGAATAATGCATTCAAAAATGTTCCAAGATTTTATTAATATAAGCTTCCTAACTTAAACCAAGAAGCTTCTTGGGATGATTTCTAGTTATTTCCATACCTAAGACACACCTAGCTTCACCTATGTCCTTCATATCAAAAATAGAGGACAACCACTCTTTAGTGGTTTTGAGCATCTCCATATTATTTTCGGCTAGTAATATGCCATCAGCATACAAAGTGAGAAATAAAATTTCACTTGTTGTTCTCTTGACATACACACAATAGTCTTCTGAAACCATAACTAAACTAAATGAAGTAATGACTTTATAGAATTTGAAATACCACGATCTGAAAGACTGTTTGAAACTATATATAGATCTTTTAAGATGACACAATTTTTCTTCTTGACCTTTTGATATGAAACAATAAGTTGATTCATATAAATCTCTTCCTCAAGGTTACCATTGAGGAAAGCAATCTTTACATCCATTTGAAACAACTCTAGATCCAAATGGGCAACTAGAGCTAGAAGTAAGCAAATAGAGGCAAATCTCACCACAGGAGAAAATGCTCTTCATAATCTATACCCTCTATTTGGGTATAGTCTTTCTCTACCAAACGGACCTTAAACTTGTCGATCGTTCCATCCGTCTGACATTTTATCTTGAAAACCTACTTGTTTCTAATTGACTTTTGTTGGAGCAGAAGATTAACTAGTTCCCAAACTTGATTTCGTGTCATTGAGTCCATTTCATCCCTCATGGCATCCATCTACTCTGTGTGGTTAGGTGAATTAACAACCTCTTGACAAGAGGTTGGTTCTTTTATTTCCAAAGGAGTACAAAGGAGTATTTCCTCTTTGATTTGAAAATATTGTCGAGGTATTCTTCCACACTCACTTCTTCAGAGTCTAGGACTTACATTTGTCTGCCCTAAGTCAAAATCTCTCCCTAGCTCTTAGAGATGTAGGGTCCTGATCAAGTTGAGAACCACTCCTACTAACACCTTAAGATGTGAGATTTTGAACATGTAGACTATCTACAGGTTCTTGGGTTAGAGATTGAAGACGAATCTCATTCTCGATTTGGTTCTCTTAGGAAGCAAAGTCTCGATGACTTGGCAAGTAACTAAATTCTCCCTTTCACCAAGAGTATCTTATTGTAACTCATACAATTCTTGGTCCTTTTTTATTTCACCTATGCTTGGGAACTCATCCTTAAGAAACTCCACATTGCGAGAAGCAACTTCCATCATGCCACCATTCGGGTGCTCACCAAACATAACATACCTTTTAGAATGTTCAGGGCATCTTATAAACACCATTTTAGTGGCTCTTGGACCAAGTGTCTCATGTTTATGAGTTGGGTTGTGTACATAACCAGTCGAAGCCTATGGGTGAAAATGATCTAAAGAGGGCTTTCTTTCATTCCATAAATCATAGGGGATGGCGGGTACACTTTTACTTGGCACACGGTTATGAATATAAGTTACCGTGAGCAACACATCTTCCCAAAAATTATTTGGAAGATGAGCGTGTGCCATCGTTGACTTGACCATGTCAACCAATATTAGATTCCTATGCTTTGTAACACCGTTTTGTTGTGGAGTTCGAGGAATCATTAGTTGTCTTATTATACCCTATTTTTCATAAAATTCTTTGAACATATAAGATAAATATTCTCTACCACAATCAGTTAAAAGAGTTTTGACTCTTTTTTCCAATTACGTCTCAACTTCAGTCACAAAATGTTTAAACACATCAAGCGCTTCATAACAATGAGCTAAAAGATACGCATACCCATAGCGATAATAATCATCTATTAAAGTGAGAAAATAGATAGCCCCATAACGTGCCTTAAGATTCATGGGTCTACAAATATCAGAGTAAATAAGCTCTAAAGGTTTAGACATCATTAAAGCCTTACCAAAAGGTTTCGCGGTTAACTTACCAAATAAACATGACTCACATCTAAGCAACTTAACCTTAGTGAGTCAGTTTAAAAGGCCTTCTTTAGCTAGCCTACTCAATCTATCTTAGCTAATGTGTCCAAGTCTAGCATGTCATTTAACAAATTCAGAATCAAGATCAAAATATGAAATATAAACATAAGATGAATTATCATAACATGCATCTAAATCAACAATTAGAAAATCATTTTTCAATATAGCATGACCAAAAATATTGCCATTATACATAATATCCAATCCATAATGATTAGAAATAAAAAACGAATCCTGATTTCATTAAAGTTACAAGAGACACAAGGCAACATCGCACCCCGGGTGCATAGAGAGCATCATGGAGAAGTAAAGTATTTCCTCCACGTAACTTGAGCTGATATGCCCCTATTCCTAGGACATCTTCTTCACTGTCATTTCCTAACATAACAGTTTGTGACCCAGCGGATATCGATGAAAGTCCACATAGCCAGCTCGATCTCGAATTATGTGCTTTCTCGCTCCCGTATCTACAATCTAATTAGAAAGAGAATTAGCAACTAATGCATGAGAATAAACATATAACTCAGGAGTTATGGATAAGAAAGGTACCTTCTTAGATTCAAGACAATCCCAAGCAAAATAACCTTTCTTTCCACAATTATAACACTTCATACATGCCATGTTTTCCTCTCTTTGGCCCTTAGCCTTTTGCTTCTTGACAATATGACCTTTTGCTCCATTCCTTTGAGGAGGTCGAGAATCTTTTCTTTTACCTTGATTGGCATTGTTGCCCTTTGGTCCTTTGCTTTTAGAAATAAGAACCATATTGGAGGAGTCAGATGCTTTTAAGCGATCCTCTTCCATTTCGAGGTGCCTAGTGATCTCTGAAAGGGTTTTGACAATCTCATTATGTGTCAAAACAAGTTTCACATTCTTCCAATGCTCAGTATGATCTGGAATAGCCCGAATCACATTCAGGACGTGTTCCTCTTCAAAGATAGCCCGATCAGCTGCCTTAAGATCACGAATTATAACACTCATGGTTCGTAAATGTTTAGCCATAGTACGAGTCATATTAATCTCGTAGTTCATCTACTTGAAGTGTAAAGCACGAAGCCTTGTAGTGGATAGTTGACCAAAAGTGATCTTAAGTTTGTCCCACATGTCCTTAGTAGTGGCACAATCCTCAAACTCTCCAATTAGATTGTCATGCATGAAATACAACATAGTATAACATGCTTTACGATCCTTTCTAGACTAATTTGCCTAAGCCTTTAAGGATGCTTGATATTGCTCACTAGCAATATTAATATCTTTTTCGTCTTTGTCATTGATTGAAGGCGCAGTCATTATTATGGTCAAATGTTCGAGCAATTCTTGTTCATTTAGAAGATACTGAATCTTCCTTTGCCACATATCATAATTGGAGCATCCAATTTTTCAGTTGTGGACAAATCACCGATCAAGATTTTAGTTGCCATATCTACAAGTATATATAAACATGATATGAGGCACATATTCGAATAATTAAAATATCAAAAATATCATCATTCATATCATAAGATCGAAAATTTCACTAAGCTCATAATCATCACTTATGACATAAATTAGAATATTTTTTATTAATTATTCGCATGAAACATATTAAATAAAAATTAAAAAATGTATATTTATATATATTTCATATTTTAAACCAATTAACATAACCGATTCTTATGAAAAACATATTAACATTTTTATTTTTATTTTTACATAAAACTAATTTTTATATACAAATTATATAAAACTCATTTATATAATAGTATTTTTTAACATACAATACAAAATTACCCATAAAACATATTTATGGAATATTTTAAAATATATTATATGAAAACACATTCATAAATTTATATTTTAAAACATTGGTGATCATATCACTAAAAAAGCAACAAATAAAACCGTTTCTCACAAACAATACAAGCAAATAAAGAATTTTATTTGCATAAAAATGTATATGTTTTCGGTTTCCTATCAAAAACGTTTTACTACTATCCATGAATGTTTACTAAACAACAGTTAACGACAAATCGTTTGAAACAAATCAAAAAGAAAATTGAGAAGTTTCATCATTTCCAATGAAGCCATTCATCGCATTAAATTCGAAAACTTCATAGAAAATTTCATAGAAAAATCAAGGATTCTCGGTATTAATACACAAATTTCCGAAATGCACAAACCATTTAATGCCCACTCTCATCTCCATACAAACACGTAAATCAAGAAACACTTTTGCTCCTCATAAAGCCCCAATGCTTTTAACGGTTGGTCTCTTTCTTTAAGCATATAAACATGACTAAAATGAGAGATAAAGTTTTTCGATTCATGCATATTTAATGAACAACTTTCACGTTTCTCTGGTTTTTCATTTCATCATCTATACTTTTCAACCACATGATCTCTTCTTGCTTTTATGCGTACAACACAACAACCATTAAATGAACAACTTTCTCTGATTATATATATACTACTAATTCCTCTGATGCACAAAAACTAAAAAACTAAGCCCACTTTAGTTTTTCATTTCATATATATAAGTGCATGAATAAAGAAACAGATATATATGTATGAATAGCGAAACAGAAAAACAAGAGAAAAATCTTAAGATATCGACGTTGTTTTCATTTTTATATGACAGTCATATAAAATAAATACAAGCAACAAATCTATATTTAAAGTATGACATGAACGAAAACTTGGCTCTGATACCAATGTAGACTTATGTTTAAGGACTTACCTTAATAAGGAAGTATCGGATAAATTTGCTTCGTTTTACGGTTGGCTACTAGAGTCACTGATTAATCCACGCCTCAAACTCAAACCTTTGATGGTGTGATTCACGTGAGGAAGAATGAAAAAGTGTTTCTCTTTCGTTCAAATTTAGCAAGATTAGAGAGAGAGGAAAAAGATAACCAAAACCTATTTTGGTTTCTAATTTTATTTGTTGTCTTAAGAAAGATTACTCCTTAAGCCAACTTCCTGTTCCTCCTTTTATATGAGGACAGAAGAAACTGGTGGACGTTATATTTAGATATACATGGTCATTCGTGTAACCGCCAACAAATGCAAACATATATTATGACCATGATTTATGTTACACTAATAAATATGTGTGAGTAAGTTTTTCTTTTTAGTTAAGGTTAAGATTGATATTGGATTAGGATAATTTTTGTGACATTGATGTTTGTTTGATTGAATACATATTTTATCCTATTTTAGCTTGATCACCTAAATTAAGACCTTAGATGATTGAATGCCATAACCAATGGGATTTAATTTGTTAGAAAATTAATCAAGCGACATACTTGAGACTAAAGTGTGGACCAACTTTAGGATCTTGTGTGAGGATACCTAGGATTAACGAACTTAATTTTAGGCTTCTTGTATTTTATTCCTTTTATTCCAAATTATCTATTAACCAACTAGTGACTCGGATCTAGAAGAGAAGAGAACACTATGAACATTGAGTTTGACTTGCTTAAGTGAAGTATTTCTTAAATCAATTCACCATTACAATTTTATTTTAGTATCCAATCCAATTGAAATCTGATACCTTAACCGATTTTTGTCATTTGATTAAATCTAGTCGTTTTAATTCATACCTTGCAATTTTCATATTTCTTTGATTTGCTTACTTTATTTTATTTTATTTTCAAATCAATCAATTCTTGATCGTCTGAGTAATTTTTCATCGTTTAATTTAATTGTCTTACGTATTGGATTTCTCTTGGGTACGATCTTCGATTCTTACCGATTTATATTACTTGTTGACGGGGTGCTTTTGCCTCTAATTGGTCTAGATAACATTTAATTTGTTTTGTTTAGACCGTAACAAAAACGTCTGAAATTATAATATCATTAAGAATAAAAATTTAATCTTAACATAAACCCAACAATATCAAATTCAAAGAGATCAACATAATCAATCTCATAAAGCATTAAACACTAAATTAAAGAAAGAAGCTAATATCAAAAGCAAAAAATCAAAAAGAACATAAATTTCAAAAAATAAAAAAAAAACCTCAAAAACATCTAAACAAAAAAAGCCGATAAATCAAAGATCATACCCAAAAAGAGGAAACTGCAGAGAAGGAAGAGAGTGTGAGAGGGCCAAAAGAAAGGGAGAACAACTTTTATATACCGAACCACCTGTATAAAATACACCTCCAAGAAGAAGAGGTCATGACATTCATGAAAAAAAAAGACTGAATTATCAGAACTCCCGACATCTCATGTTTTTGTGGCACATCTTGGGCTCTGAGATTGAGTGGGGACCGTTGCTTACAAAAGCATACAACCCGCGCGAATAATGCTCTACTTTTAAGGAGGATGGTGCTTACAAAAGCAAACGGACCCGTCACATAAATAATGCTCTACATTTTAAGGAGGATCACATAATAACATGCTCGCCCTCCTTTTTTCATTTAAAAAAGAAGGTAAAATATAAAATATTTATTATGATTTGAATAATTTTTAAAAAATTAAGATTACTTGAAAAAACTTAAAATAATTATAATATTGAAAATGGTTATTTATTAGATTTTAATTAAATTATATATTACAATGTATTACTAAAATTATGATAGAAAAATCATACAAATTTATTCATTAATTAGTCATGTATAATTTATATTAAAATAATTTTATGAGAATTAATAAATTTTTTAATATCTTTGATATCATAAGATGTCTTATATAATTTGAAAAAAATTTAGAAATAAATAGAATATAAAAATTTCATTTCTTGTAATAAAAATATATATAATAAAGAAAGAGTTATTCTCACCATCAAGTAAATCAAATTAATTTAGATACTAGATATGTAACTATTTCTACCTTAATTATTGATTACATCGTTCAATTAGATAAAAATGAGACATTTTAAATTAATATATATATCATATATAACTTAATTAAACATCTTAATTTAATAGTGCAAGTTTATCTCATATTTATATTGGATCGAAGGTAAATAGTTTCAAATATTGCAATTTGTTATTTTATGAAATATATTTCAACTATATTTTTTTAAGCAACATTAATACTATTTACTAATATCTATTATTAATATTATTTCCATTAATATCATACAGGTAAGTATAGTAACAGGTCGGATCGACCTCGGATCTATCTACTCCTAAGTTCAGCTTGAAAATTTGTTTTCAGACTTAGACAGAGCTTGATCAATCTTGAATTGTCAAGTATGATTAAATATTTTTAATTTTTAAAATTAAAAATGATATTATCTTATTTAAAAATTAAACTTTATTTAATGAGATTAACCATGATTTTACGTGTGTTTGTGAAATGAACTGTGATAGAAGTGATAAGAAGATTGTAAAAAGAAAGCAATTCAATCACTCTTTTGGAAATGTAAGTACATTTTATGGGGTTATATTTTATGGTTAAACATTAAATTTTGACTAGTGAAAATGTATATTGGGTTTGTTTCAGGCAAGATCACGAGACAACAATAAATTAAAGGGAGCCTCAAACAAGAATAACGATGCCTCCTTCTAATGATAGTTTAGATCAATTAACTGGAAGTTAAATTGGTAAAACAATAAATCTTATATTGAAAAAGTTTAACAGACATTAAATCATTATAAAATCAACTAAATATTGAATAAAATTAAAGAATTTATAAACTAATTGAGTTTTTTAATTATTGGTTTAAATGATGGCGGCACTTTTAAGATTAAATCACTCTTCTGATGAAATAATTTAGTTTCTTTTCCCTTTTTATGGTTTTGTACTTTATGTTCAGTTTGACTAGTCTCATTGGATTATGATGAATGCCCTACTTCATTGTTGATGATTAAATTTGCTCTTTTATATTAATTTTTATCATATGAATATGGCAATATGCCATGAGTTTAGACCTAAAGGCCGTTCATAATATTTTATAGTCTTTGATGTAACACCCTCACTCTCACAAGTCACGTATCCGACATCTTGAGTAATGTCCTAGTATGTCATCCGATAAGGGTGGCATGCTATAACAGTCAAATACTCGAAACTCAGTATCAATTTTTTTAATCATATCACACGCGTATGCAAAAATCAATAGTCAAATTGAGCCCATTTTATTCATGAACTTTTTCAATCACAAGGGTTACAACTCTCATTATACATATCATCGAAATCCAAGCAGTTACTTGGTTCCATTTCATTTACAAACATCACTCACCACACTTGATATTACACTTTAAATTTTACACACATACATTGCACAATATTTGCAGAAATATAATTCAAAACTAAAATCACTGAAGACATATGCAGGTGCAAACTGATCTCGACCCTTAGTCCATATCTAATTTCAGTGGCTATACTCCAATTACCCTAATTAGATATCTCCTTTGAACATGAAAAATCATGTTGCAATTTTGGTGAGTTTTGCGAACTCAGTGATGTAATCGTCCTCAATGATTCACCCAATTTATACTGCATAACAAATCATGTTATCATGTAATTCACATCTAATTTTTGTCAAGTAATATTGCATAAAACCTTATCACATTTGTCGTATTTCGAAAAGAAAATTCAAACATTTCATTATTTCAGTACAATTTTCCAGGACATACACATTAACAAGTTATCACATATTTCATACACAAAGTTCTCAAAACATTTCAATTGTTCAATTTATTTAGATCATATGTGTATGCAATGTTATGAGATTCGGTTTCATTTATTTCATTGTTGTGATTGAGTGTCTTTTTTACTATGGCTCTTTCATGTTGTTCCTTACCCTTTGGGGATACAGAGCTTTTTGAACACATTAAGCCTTAAGCTCTAATCACGAATGTCTGAGCTTTAAACTATTTTCCACTGGAAACATCAGTCATAACTACCTTTATATTTTATGCATTGGAATGAAATGCATTCCTCAATTTCAATCATCGCATTTGATCAATTATGTTTACATTCATGTTCTTGTTCAAAATAATCATCAGACTAGGTCCGGCATGAACATTCAAGTTGAGAACCATATCGAACAATTCATGTCCGAAATTCAAAACACAATTCAGTACATATCATATTCAATTAGTCAGTTTCATTCACATATAAGTAGCACTTCCAATAACTTTTACATGCATCAAACGCCTCAGATTATTATTGTCTGGAATTCAGTACACAATTCAGTACACATTCATCAATATCAAATTTAATTCAGTAATAAACAAAGCAAGTCAAGGTGAGGCCATCTTAGGTTACTCACAATTGCTTCCTTTTTGCTTATTTCCTTGAAGTTCTGGCAACATCTAGAAGTGATCCCTCTACTTGCTCTTCTATATGCAATAAAATACAATTTTATGTTATCACATTGTTCATGTAACTAAATATGCATTTTTATAAATGTATCATGCAACATGCATGTTCAATGACATATGCCCGGGTATGCTTCTATAATAAATCGATGCAAAGATCAATTGTGCTCCAAATGTGTCAAAATTCATACACTCATTAGCTATTCCAGCTTTTTTATCAACACAAATTTTTTAGTCTACTTTACATGATCAATAGGACAAGGAAAATGGTGTATTTCTGTAATACTTCTTTCTAGACAATTGTTACCCTATGCCTTAAGTCTCTAATAACACTAAGATCATACAATTTGGTTCATTATTCTATGAGTTATATTCAAAATATTGCAGACTAAGTACATTTAAAATTTTGGTTAGAGTATGATCATGCATTCAAATTGTACAAGTCATATCTCTCAATTCCAATATCCAAAAATTACAAACTTTGTACCAATTGAAAGCTAAGAGAATAAGCTACAACTTTTATGAAGACATCTTTGTCTGATTTGGCTTATATCAGCACGGTTTATTCAATAATAACAAGATATGATTTTTGTCACTGGTAGTGCTACAGCCGAAGTCAAGACTCAATTTAAAGCTAAATTTCAAGACCCTTAAGGACAAAATTCAGATTCAATATCTCTTAAAAATTGTAGTCAAATGTCTCTAGTTAAATTTAAATTAAGAATTATCTCATTTATAGATATAATGATCAAGATATAAGCAAAATACTGAAGCATATTCAGTGAAAGTTCTCGAGTTCATAACATTCTAGCACATTTCTTCATTTTCATCCTAAATCTATTAATCAAATCTTTACCGAACGAATTCAGATGGCTCTAAATTTTCATGGAGATGAAGAACAATATATTAGGAATCTATTTGTTTAAGTTTCAGGTCATTTGAAGGTCGGATAAAAAAGTTATAGTCAAAAGACTTAAAATTATTCAGTAAAAATACTCCAGTTCATATTCACACTTCAAAACCAAAATCATACACGCAAGCTACCACCTTCTTCTTCCTCTCTCTACAGTAATTTACTCAATAGAATCTATAACCTACTTTTCACATCTTTTTGAAGTTATCAACTTCACAAACTTTCATCTTAGCTCATCCCATCACAAACAATTCAAAAATCCAAGATTTAAATATAAACATCAAAACCGGCATCCCTCACTCATATTCCTTGTTTTCTGCATTTTTCTCCATGTTTCAATACTTCTTCATTCTCACAACCAAATTTATTTCTTCTCATATCACTCATGCATGAACCTATGTATAAAACATGTAAACATCATCAAATGTTATTCAAGAAAAACTTACTTAATTCAGTAAAATTTCAGCTCAAAAATTTCAAAATTTCTAATCCTCTCAAGTAAACAAACATCAATATAAATTTATAATCATCTTCAATTAGTTTTCTAGCAGCTGAAAGTTAGAACCCAAATACACAAACATGCATAACAAGTATTTTCGGTGATGGATGAAAAGAACAAGGAAAATAGTTTTAGTGTTGGTGTTTTCGATGGTGAAGAAGAGATGTGAACTACATAAATTTTTCTTCAAACAAGATGATTGCATGGGTAGATAACTCAATGATGTTAGTGATCTAGAAGGGGGGGTTGAATAGATCTTTAAAAATTCTTTGAAAATTTCTACAAGAAAATCAGAAGTTAAAACACA
>JANZLF010000001.1:25143524-25154185 GCA_026546835.1 Erythroxylum foetidum
ATTTGTGGTCTTTTTTTTAAAAAAAAATAAAAACAAGTGCATTTCCTACAAATTAAACAGGACCCATTATAAATGCAGATTAAGATAAACTAAATAATTTAGTAGGACAAATATGTACAAGACCCAATAATTAATCTAGAAGTTAATTAAAAATGACATTCATTCTAACGAGAAAATGCATCCAACACTCACCTTGCCACATCCCAAACTGACCAGTACCATCAAATATTTCCACCGCCAACTTCGTACTTGACATTGGAGTCCTCTGCCATGAGGAAATCGATGTCACCTGTGTCATATTTGATATGTCTCTAGTTGTTGGTGAATTTACAAACGTCATTATAGACTCAAATAATAGTATTCAATATTACAAATATTACAAACAAACTAAAGGATGAATCTTCGGCTCTGATACCACTTGTTGGAAAAATCGGGTGGTTTTTCCTTCTAAGATAAACAAATTAGTGAAGTGAACAGATTCAGTAATACCCAGGAAAGACCTCCAAACGGACTCCTAAGACAGTATTACCATTCTACGTAAAATCTCAGGAAAGGGCGGAGGGATCACAAATGGTCCCACTTAAAATCCAGCCTCCTAAACAAAAATTACGTGCACGGTATATTTATTACAACCTAACCCGTGTACATACACAAATAGTAAATACACCCAAATAAATTGAATACAACATTACAAATATACCTGACAAATAATATTGAATACTATAAATGCGGAATAAATAAAAGAAATAAGGAAAGAACGTACCCGAAAATTGATAACAAAGTTCGACCAATTTTGCCTACTCTCTGAGCGCCACTTAAGGTAGCCTGCTCTTATTAAGAAGAGAATACTAAATTTGATATGTATACAAATTTTTGAGTATTTATCAAATTTTTGGGATTATTTAGATTTGGAGGGGGATGAGTTCTTTTATAACTTAACAAATTCCTCCCATTCTCATTTCTTCCCAATATGGGATAGAAATTGAGCTACCAAAGTCAACAATAAACAACAATGAGGACATTATAATGTATGTGTTGGCTAGCCTTGGTATTGAATACGATCCAATGGTAGCTAATATCACAACAAAGGTTGACAGATTTAGTTTAAATAAAGTATGCAATGTTGTTGAAGCAAGAAACTTGCCTAGAGCAGTACCATGTGGTGACCAATCTTGACATGCAAATTCCCTCTGCAAACATAGTTATGACTGGAAATCAAAGAGATAGAGGTTCCAGATACAATCAGAACTATGAAGCTCAATTCAATCCTAATCAAAATCGAGGAGGAGGCGGGAACAATAGAGGTCACGACAAAGGATTCAGAGGAAGTGGTCGTGGCAGTAACAAACCTATATGTTAGGTTTGTGGTAAAGCTAGGCATATGACGTCTTATTAAGGACACCTTTAACAGCAGCAACAAGCTCAGCGATACCAAGCTTTCCAAAAATAATCCAACCAACCTTCTCAAATGGCAGCAATGATTGCTACTTCCCAATCTGTGACATATCCAAACTGGTTTCTGGTTAGTAGAGCAACACACCATGTCACCAATAGTCTCGATAATGGTTGTGGATGCCTTCGTTGGGAAACCATATACCAGAAGAGGAAATCGTCAAAATTGATATATTCAGTAGGAAGTTTAGATTCTGTAGGAATTAGAGATATAATAGGACTTCTATAATTTTTAGTTTATTGTTTCCTATTCTTATTCTGTATGAAGTTTAGAGATATAGGACGTCAATAATTATAATAAGACCAATCCTTATTTAAAGGAACAGAACAGTTAGAAAGTCTATAGATAATAGACTTCTATATCTGTAATATGACCGATCCTTATTTAAAAGGACATAAGCTAAATAAAACGGCAGTCAGAGTTTAATTAAACCCACGAGATTGGAGTTCTCTCTATCGAACTCTAGGGTTTAGTCTCCCTTGAACGAATCTGAGTTTTCTATTCAAAATAGGTCAAAAAAAGAACAGCAACAAGGGAAAAAGAGTTGAATTCGATTTCCCAATCAACCATCCAATAACTTGATCTTGTTCTCATATATAGCAATTTGGTATCAGAGCCAATCACTATGGGTGATGAGATACGGGCATTGCTACAAGAAGAGCGGGCCGTTACGGAATCAATTGTGGAGGCTAAATTTTTGGATTTAAAGGATCGGTTGGATAGTCACTTAAAACACATCACTCACCAATTTTAGGAGCAGATGAAAAACCTGGTTTCAGATTTTAGCAAGACCACAATGGGGGATGGTTTGACCAGTAGTAATACGGTTCGACCAAGTCCCATACCTGCACCAGTGGTTGCGAGAACAAGCACAAGACCGCCAGAAAGAGTTTCTGCCAATGGACCAAGATTCACAAAATTGGATTTCCTCACGTTTGATGGAACAGAGGACCCATTAATTTGGTTCCATCGTTGTGAGCAGTTTTTTGAAAACCAACACACCAATGATGTAGATAAGGTGGGTTTGGCAGCCTTTCATATGTTGGGCGAAGCACAATTTTTCTACTATCAATTAAAATTGGAAGGGCGCATAATAGTTGGTAGGAATTCTGTACCCAATGTTCACTGTGATTTCGCCCACCAGAAGTTAGCAACTCGTTAGGTAACTTAGTCAGTTTGCGACAATCTGGAAGCATAGAGCTATATCAGCGGCAGTTCAAGAGAAATTAGCAAGGGCTAGTGAATATGTTCGGGTAGATCAATATGTGTGCTTATTCATGGCTGGTCTGAATGTCTCCATTTGGCTGGACGTTCAATTACACAAGCCTACATATTTAGCCACAACCATGAGTCTTGCTCGAGCCTTTGAACAAAAACATCAACTGTTACACGTTGGAAATAACCGAAAATGGCAAGGGCAGATTACTCGAGTGGGGTTTGGATCCTTGAATTCACAACCATTAAACGCCCAAAAAAATGCCATAACCTCTGCAACTACAGGTTCCTCAACAACCCCAAAACACACTCCTTTTATCAGGCGGTTAAATAGAGTTGAGATGGCAAAACGTCGTTCAAAGGGGCTATGTTATAACTGTGATGAACCATATTCAATGACTCATCAATGCACAAATCTATTCTGGTTAGAGCTGAGTGATATTGTAGAAGAAGTGACTACAAAAATTGATGAACCTAGAGGCGAACCTAAAATTTTGTTACATGCTATTACAGGCCAGACACATGCTAGGACTACGCGGATACAAACCGTAATGAGTGGACAGCCCTTTGTTGAGTCTGGTAGATTCAGGAAGTACACACAATTTCATTAGTGAGATAATGGCTCGTTGCCTAGCCCTTCCAGTAACACATTTACGTAATACTAGTGTGTCAATTGCTAACGGATAGAAAGTCCAAAGTAAAGGGGTTTGTTCTCATCTCACCTTTTATATTGAAGGACACAAATTTGTGGCTGATTTTTATGTTATACCATTGGATTGGTTTGATATTGTATTGGGAATTAAATGGTTACAAGAATTGGGACCTATTGTTTGGGATTTTGCGGCACTCACAATGAAATTCACAGTGGAGGAGAGGTCGATTGTGCTTCAGGGACAATAGGCATACGCTGGAAAAAAATTGCATTCGTTTAGTGAACCCTTGATAGCCGAGAACCTTTTAGCATAATTCTTGCTAGAATTTGATGATTTGTTTCAATAACCCATGGGTTTACTACCCCTTCGTCAAAGTGATCATCGCATTTGTTTGCGGCTTGGGTCCACTCCAGTAGTGGTAAGGCCTTACAGGTATCCTCATTTACAAAAGGATGACATTGAACGGCAATGTTCTCAGATGCTTCAGCAAGGGACCATTAGGCCTAGTAAGTCTCCTTTCTCTTCACCAATCTTTCTCGTTCCCAAACAAGATGGAACCTGACATCTTTGTGTTGATTATAGAGAATTGAACGCCAGCACTGTCAAAGATAAATTCCCCATTCTAGAAGTCGATGAACTTCTTGATGAACTCTATGGTGCACAATACTTCACTAAGCTGGATTTGCGGTCGGGATATTACCAAGTGCACATGTTTCATTCAGATGTAGAGAAAATGGCGTTTTGCACCCATCATGGTCACTTTGAGTTCCTCGTTATGTTGTTTGGTTTGACAAACGCGTCATCCACTTTTCAAGCCCTCATAAATGAGGTGTTTCACGCCCAATTATGCCGCTTTGTGCTCGTTTTTTTTTATGACATTCTCATTTACAGCCGCACTTTGAAGGATCATTTATCACATTTGCTAACTGTCTTTGAATTACTTTGAGCTAATCAACTTTACTTAAAGCTCTCTAAGTGCTCTTTTGCATCTGAACAAGTGGTGTATTTGGGACATGTAATTTCAGCCACAGGTGTGGAAGTGGACGGGAGTAAAGTTCAAGCTATTTTAAACTGGCCACGACCGTAGTCTATTACTTCTCTCCGTGGGGTTTTAGGACTGGCAGGATATTACCGTAAATTCATTCGGAATTATGGCGTATTGGATGTACCTTTAACTAGCTTACTTAAAAAGAACTATTTCCAATGGAATGACCCGGCTCTAACAGCCTTTGAGGACCTCAAACGAGCCTTATCAACAACCCCCGTGTTACAATTACCTAAGTTCGAGGTTGAATTTGTTATAGAATATGATGCTTCTGGTGAGGGTAATGGGGCTATTTTACATCAAGAGGGAGATCCCATAGCTTTTTTTCAGTCATCCATTGGCTATCTGTCACAAAAAGTTGGCAGCGTATGAGAGGGAGCTTATTGGCCTAGCTAAATCGGTTAAACACGGACCGTATCTATGGGGACAATCATTTCTCATTTGTACAGATCATTATAGTTTAAAGTATCTGCTTGAGCATCGACTGATTACACCACCATAGCAACATTGGCTCAGTAAACTGATGGGGTTTGATTTTCGAGTGGAATATCGTGCAGGCCATCTCAATAAAGTAGTCGATGCCTCATCTCGACAATCGACAACAGATATGATGATTTGTGCAATCAGCCAACCATGAGTTTTATTACTTGAGAGCATCCGGGATGAAGCAAAAGGGGCTGAACCATTAAAGGAGTTGTAGCTATTGCTATATAAGGGTCAAATTTATCTTCTTCCAACCTTTGTGGTGATTTCCACAATTTTATCTGTTTACCAAGATGCTACACATGAAGGTATCCAGAAAACCTTACACAGAATACGTGGGGATTTTTACTGGAAAGGTATGACAACGGATGTGGCTGCTTATGTGTCCATTTGTCCCACGTGTCAACGCAACAAGTCTGAGCATTTAAGCCCTACTAGATTGCTTCAACTTCTGCAACTTCCTGTGCAAGTATGGTCCGATATATCGATGGATTTTGTGGATGGATTACCGAAATCATGGGGTAAATCAGTCTTGATGGTTATAGTGGATCGTTTTTCTAAATGCGCTCATTTCATCCCTCTAGCTCACCCTTATACAGCAATTCGTGTGGCCCAAGTGTTCAATGAGCGAATTGTCTGTTTACATGGCTTACCCGAAACTATTACTTGTGATAGAGATATTGTCTTCACTAGTGCATTTTGGAAGGAGCTCTTTCGTTTGCAAGGTACGAAAATTCAATTTTCTACAGCTTACCACCTGCAGACCGATGGGCAAACTGAGGTAGTCAATCGCGCTGTTGAAATGTACCTTCAATGTTTTGTGGGAGATTTCCCAAAAGAAATGGGTTGCTTGGACATCATGGGCAGAGTATTGTTATAATACTTCTTTTCACTCCGCTCTTCAGACCACTCCCTTTAAGGTGGTATACGATCGAGATCCACCTCGTTTGTTGTCTTACATAGTAGGTTCTTCTTGAGTCGAAGCGGTTGACAATGCTTTGGTGGATAGGGACAAGGCTTTACAAGAAATTCGGGATCGATTATCCTAAGCTCAACAGCGAATGTAGACTTATTATGACAAGGGGCATAGAGAGGAGAAGTTTTTTGTTGGTGACTTGGTTTGGCTTCGTCTACATGCCCATCGACAACGCTCCTTAGGCACTCCGAGATTTAACAAGTTGTCTCCCCATTTCTACGACCCTTTTCCAATCACTCGCAAGGTTGATTCGGTGGCGTATGAGCTCTGTCTTTCTCTAGACATCATCATTCACAATGTTTTCCATGTTTCTTTATTAAAAACATTCAAAGGGGACAATCCTGCTATTTCTGCTTCACTGCCACCCTTAGTGGATGGACGTGTGTTACTTACTCCTCAGTCGGTTCTTCGAGCACGTCTCAACTGTGGTAGATTTGAACTCTTAGTTCAGTGGACTGGTATGCCTATTTCTGATGCCATTTAGAAGGGTACGGAACATTTCTGACTTACTTATCCAGAATTTGCACTTGAGGACAAACTTCTTCTACGGGACAGGGGTAATGTTGTGGATGCCTTCATTAGGAAACCATATACCAGAAGAGGAAATCGTCAAAATTGATATATTCAGTAGGAAGTTTAGATTCCGTAGGAATTAGAGATATAATAGGACTTCTATAATTTTTAGTTTATTGTTTCCTATTCTTATTCCGTATGAAGTTTAGAGATAGAGGACTTCAATAATTATAATAAGACTGATCCTTATTTAAAGGAACGTAACAGTTAGAAAGTCTATAGTAATAGACTTCTATATCTGTAATATGTCTGATCCTTATTTAAAAGGATAGAAGCTAAATAAAACGACAATAAGAGTTTAATCAAACCCAAGAGATTGGAGTTCTCTCTATCGAACTCAAGGTTCAATCTCCCTTGAACGAGTCTGAGTTTTCTATTCAAAATAGGTCAAAAAAAGAGTAGCAACAAGGGAAAAAGAGTTGAATTCGATTTCCCAATCAATCGTTCAATAACTTGATCCTGTTCTCATATATATATATAACAGTAACCTACAAGTCAACAAAAATGAATTCTCAGGAGTGAGGCCAGGTAATGGACAGCAATTGCATATTACACACTCTGGTTCTTGTTCTTTACTGACATCTAATTCTCATCTAAAATTAAACCATATCCTTCATGTGTCTAAAATAACTAAGAATTTGCTAAGTGTTCACAGACTTACTAATGTTAATCCTGTCTTGGTTGAATTTCATAAGGATCTATGTTTGATTAGGGAAGGTGCTTCTTCAAGGTTCAACTAAGGATGGGTTATATTGTCTACCTCAGGCTAACGTTTCATCTACAGAGACCTTCACTTCCTCAAACCTTCATTCACGTGATTCCTCTTTGCCTCCAAACACCTACGTATCTAGCTTAAACAAATATGATATGATCAAAATCTGGCATACGATCACACGCAGTAAGGCTGGTATCTTTAAACCAAAGGCATATCTCTCCACTTCATCTCCACCAGAAGAACTAGAGCCAAATAGTGTAAACCAGGCGTTGAATATCCCTCAGTGGCGTCACACTCTCGAGGCCAAATATCGAGCTTTCCTAGCCAACTCCACTTGGGAACTGGTTCCTCATCGGCCAGATATGAAACTTGCTGCAAATAAATGGATCTTCATACTCAAGTACAGGGCAGATGGTTCTATTGAACGACATAAAGCCTGCTTAGTGGCTAAGGGTTTTACTCAGACCCCCGACGTAGACTTCACAAAGACCTTTAGTCCGTAATTAAGCCTGCTAGAGTTCCCACTGTCCTAAGCTTAGCCGTTACTCAAGATTGGGTTGTTCAACAGTTAGATATAAATAATGCTTTTCTGAATGGCTATCTTCAGGAACCAGTTATATGTTGCAGCTGGAAGGCTTCATTGACAAAGAGAAACCCCACCATGTGTGTCTCCTCAAGCGCGCCCTATATGGTCTTCGTCAGGCCCCTCGAGCTTGGTTTGGGAGACTAAAAATGCCTTGCTGAAATTGGGATTTTCTAATGCACGGGATGATACTTCTCTATTTATTTACAAATCTAATGGCATTTACATTTTGTTTCTCGTCTATGTAGATGATATTCTCATCACTGGGAATCACAAGGATGCCATTCAACAGCTGATTACTAAACTACACAAAGAACTTGCCTTGAATCGGCTGGGATCCCTCCATCATTTCCTGGGAATACATGCAACCAGAACCTCCCATGGCCTCCATCTTTCCCAATCTAAATACATAGAGTCCCTATTGAAGAAAACCAATATGAATCACGCCAAACCTCTTCCTACTCCCTTCTCCTCTACCAAAACTTTAACTGCAAAAACTTCTGAGCCTTCCTACCACCCCAGGTTTTATCGAAGCATTATTGGTGGTTTATTATATGTCACCATCACGCAACCTGCACTTTGTTTATTGTCCATAAGCTTAGCCAGCATATGCAACGACCTTCTGAAACAGATTGGTTTGCCTGCATGCGTGTGTTGCGTTATCTTCGTGGCACTAGAGACTATGGCTTATTTTATAGAGCCTCCAGCCACTTTAATATTACTGCTTTTTTTTATGCCGATTGGGTAGCAGATATTCTTAATCGGAAATCCATTAGTGGTTATTGTATCTATATTGGAGGTAATTTGGTGTCTTGGTCCTCTAAAAAGCAGCAGGTTGTTGCTCACTGACTCTGAATACCAATCTTTAGCTTCCGCCACAGCAGAAATTGCTTGGTTTCTCCCACTGTTGAAGGAATCGGAATCAACCCTTCACGTAAACCAGTTCTTTGGGTCGACAATATCATTGTTGCTCTCTTGCTGCTAATCCTATTTTACATTATCGATCCAAACATATCAAATTTCCCATTCATTTTATACATGATTTAATTACCAAGCGGATAATGGAGGTATGTTATGTTCCTACATTGGATGAACCAGCTAACATTCTGACTAAAGTTTTGTCTTCGAACCGTTTTACTCATCGCAAGACCAAGCTCACTGTGGTTCCACCCAGCTTCGCTTGAGGGGGAATATTGAAGGAAATCGTTAGCTACCCTTTTAGTTTGTCATCACATCTATTATAATTGTTTCAGGACGAGTTGTTAAGTACACACTTCTAGAATTCCTTTCTTTGTTTAACACATGTACTAGTTCGTTACTTCATATTTGAATATAAATAAAGAGGTCCAGCTCTTAAAGAGTATGGCCATTCTTACATCACAAACATTTTGTTCTCGTTCTCTTGCTATTTTTTGATAAGTCCATATACTGCAACGTGTAATACACAGAGAGAGCCTTATTACGTATCCCAGATCTACATGAAAGGATTAAAAATCAAGGTAATGCGGAATACCTAGATTTTGGTTCCATCTCTGATTCTGAGCTCCAAACGTCTCCGAATCTCCCTGGACCTTTAGTGGAAAATGATCACCGACTAACGGGCTAGGCCTTTCTACAGTTTCCTCAAATCACGAGCCTCCCTAATAGGTCAAAAATCCTTATGCTCGTGAATGAACTCTTGAGTCATTACAGGAGACCTTACTTTTATATAGCTTCCATATCGGACTTTCTCATCACAAAGCCGATATGGACCTAGTCCACACTAATCGGGATCCATTTTCTACTCGGACTTCGACCCATTAATCTAAATCATTTATTGAGCTACTTTATTATCTTTATCTGGATCAAATGGCGTAACTTAACTAGTAATTTATTTAAAAACCAAAATTTCAATTAATGTTAGTCCAACTTTATGAGACATGGACAAAATTGTCCCTAAGGACAAAAATGTCTTACAATCTCCCCTTTGGATAAGCATTAATTGCAGTAGACTCTAGTTTAAAAATAATTTAAAAACCCGGTTAAGCCACACTACTGTATAGTCGACTAAGTTTTTAAAATAAAAAATTTGATCCAAAGATAACGAAAGTCTACCATTCTATCATGTAAGGCTTTCGATACTAAAAAGCATCAGATACATGTGTCCTGTGTGACACAGATCCAATACAATCACGAATATTTTATACCTCACTAACATGAATGGGAAAATGGAGTGTGACAAACTACGATGATACCTTTATGATCTAATTGTATCATCTTCATTTGTAGATCTCAATTTCTCCAACTTTATGCTAAACGACATATGCTAAACTGCATTAGAGAAATCCTGTTTTCTCTTACAGAATGCTAAATAGCATTAAAGAAAACTTTTATGTTCTCCAATTGAATGTTAAATTGCATTAGAGAACTTTTATGGGATTAAAAACTTATATCCTCCTGTATTATGTCAAACTTTATAGATATCTATGTTAAACTGTATGCCTCTAAATGAAATAGGCACAAGGTCAATCTGTATATATATCCAATCACCTTCAAATGCTTAAGATTGACACAAATCTTAAGACTTTCATACATACTATGACAATGTATGGTGACACACAATACTGAGGATAAATGATGATCATCTTTAACAATGAACCATCATACTATCATAATACTTTAGGATGTACAAATGTACATGGAGCAAACCTAACGATCCCCTAACTGGCAATGTTTAGCATCAAAACACCCATACTGTATACTTATGTTGCAAACACAAGTGGGTGATGTCCTTTAGTTAAAGGTTCGACTCACAATTCCTCAGTCCTTAAATGTTCCAAACCTTAATGTCACTTTTCGTGTCAACACCCTTATGACCAAACAATTGATCTTTAACTGCTATGACCCTGTGATATTCTTCGTTGTCATTAAACAACACTGTAAGAAGAATGCCACAGTAAAACCAAATGGGTCTAGCCACTGAATG
>JANZLF010000001.1:25328375-25344225 GCA_026546835.1 Erythroxylum foetidum
AAAGTTTGAGTTTATTAAAAAGTTATATTTTGGCTGAAAAAAATAATATTTATTAAAAAAATATTTTTGCATGTTACAATCAAATATTCATTTTTTTAAAAATATAATTTTTATGTTAAAAAAACTACTTATCAACCTCCTAAAAACTCGCCACTCAAATTTACTTACAATTTTTAAAAGTATATTATTCTTATCAATCCTTTCATAATTATTGCTCTCGTTCTTTCTACTGTTGACTTGCTTAATATTGAAAAGATAAAGAAGTTCTTCCCCCTTCTTTCAAACACATCCACTACCATCCATGAATATGTTAATATCAATTACAAAAATAAGAGGCCGTTGGAAAAATGGTATAAGTAAACACAAAATGTGCACTTTGCAATAGACTTACATCGACACTCTCAAAATTACTGATGCAATAAGTTTGTATATATACATTACATTGTACTAATAAGTGTTAACAATGAGGCGAGCTTTCTGCAGTTAGTAAGATAACTTTTTGTGACTAAAAAGTTAATTTAAATGATAAAAGCAGTCTTTTCGTAAAATATAAAAGAAATGTTACATATAATTGACGACTCTTTTCCTAAATTTACCAAGGCGGGAAGGCTTATGCACATAACATTATTAACAGAAGATATGGTAGAATAAATTGAGTTAAGAACTTAAGACAAATTAATAGTTTTTCATGTAACTCATTCAAATAAGTAATTGATTTATTACTTTATACTCTTGAAAATTTAATTATAAGAGCCAATATGGTTGGGATTGGGCCGATCAGATGTTGAGCCCAAAATGAAACCTATTCAAGACAACGACGGACGGCCCAAGCTTGACGTCTACGACTAGGGTTTTGTATTATTAAAAGCTTAGGCTCTCTCCTTCGCTACGTGCAAACCCTAGTCACTGACTGCGTAGATTTGCTGTACTCTGATCCCATGGGTACTCTCTTCCTTTCTCTCTCTTGGTCACTTCATTTATCGTCTATGCTCGTATTGTATTGTTGGTTGCATCCTTTGTACTGTTGTTTTAAAGATTTGAATGTGTTCTTGTGGATTTTCCAATTCATTATGTAGTCAAATGCCTCTATTTTTCATTTTTCGGGACTTTGTTTAGATGGTGAAACCATTCATTTGTTTTTCTCGCAAGAAATGTTGTCTTTTGAGTTTGTGAAAACCATTTTCTGTGAAAATTTCAAACTTTTCACAGTTTATGAAGCGTTTAGTGTACGTTTTGGAATTTTTGATTCGATAGAGGGTTTTTAACTATGAATAATAGGGGCTTACAAGTACGTATCTGAACTATGGAGGAAGAAGCAATCAGATGTGATGAGGTTTATACAGAGGGTGAGGTGTTGGGAGTACCGTCAGCATCCTTCCATTGTTCGTGTTACTCGGCCTACTCGCCCTGACAAGGCTCGTCGTCTCGGATACAAGGCTAAGCAGGTTAAGACTAATATTTCTGCCATTGTAATCTTACCTTTTGTTCAGGTTATTTGTAAGTGAGATCTTTCTGTAGTAATTGAATGGTAGATCAAGAGTTATGCTGTTAAATTTTGAAGTACTTGCATTCAGATGTGTTAAATTTGCTAAGCTTCAAAGCGAATTTTAACGCATTCTATCCTGATGGCTGATGGAACCGTGGCTTGCTTGGTACCGGTTGTCATGGTTCTAAGCGAAATAACCAGTTTTCACATGTTAGATTTTGTGACAGTAATCTATTGTTTGTGAGAGTTGATGATTCGATCATGTTAGGCATGGCAATGTGTTTGAGAGTTCATATTCAGTTGTTGCTGGTTAAGCAGCTTCTTGATGCATAGTCTTCTCTCTCTGGGAGATTGTCTGTGTACATGATTTGATGCTTTCTTAGACCAGCTATATTGATTCAACAATTGATCGTCTGACCAAGTGGATTTGCTGTTACCAAGTCCACTTTTGTCCTGATCCGATACATTAGATTGCCATTTCCATCTCCTTTTCAATTGAAGTTTTACGCTCTTCGTATTGGCAATTCTATTCGTTTTAATTTCAATCCAAGTTTTGAGCTTGCAATCTGTGCCAACCATGCTTGCTTTCTCTTTGATAGTCATATGATCATGATCTCTCTTCTGGAATATTATGTAAAATATCAACACATGCTTCACTACCCGCTCTGCTTATCTTTATATGGCGATATGTATTTTCAGGATTGCAAGGTTTCTTTGATTCATTTATCTTAATGTTGTGTTCACACTGTTTGTGGTGCTCATTCTACATTGGGTTGTTTTCTTGTCTATTCCAATGGTCTACCCTGGTCATGTAATATATGCATAACGACCTTATCTTATTTGCTGCAGGGTTATGTGATCTATCGTGTTCGTGTTAGAAGGGGTGGTAGGAAGAGACCTGTACCAAAGGGTATTGTTTATGGTAAGCCCACAAACCAGGGTGTTACTCAACTTAAGTTCCAGAGAAGCAAGAGGTCTGTGGCAGAGGAGCGTGCCGGTAGAAAGCTGGGAGGTCTCAGGGTTCTGAATTCGTACTGGATTAACGAGGTTCGTCGGTCAAATTAAAATTAACTTCTTCAATTGTAACTATTGTTCCCATTGCCTGTCTTGTTCATCACTTTCCTGTGATAACATTAATCATCAAAACAGGATTCAACTTTCAAGTACTTTGAGGTAATATTGGTTGATGTGGCACATAATGCCATTCGCAATGACCCAAGAATCAATTGGCTCTGCAACCCTGTGCACAAGCGCAGGGAGCTCCGTGGCCTTACATCTGCAGGGAAGAAGTACAGGGGTCTCCATGGAAAGGGGCACTTGTTCCACAAGAACAGGCCTTCTCGCAGGGCAACTTGGAAGAGAAACAACACTCTATCCCTTCGTCGCTACCGTTGAGCTCAGTGATGTGTTTAATCTTATGGAACTTGTTGAATTTTGTTTGGAGAAGATAGTTGTGATTTTGGGTTCAAGATTTTGGATATGGAAATATTTGAGGACTCCTTTACTTTAGTTCAAATGATGAATTTAACTTTGCATTATGTTTGCGTCTGTTTGTTGTACCTATTTGGTAGCTATAATAACGATGGTATTAACGGATGGTTGGTTCAAAGCGTAGAATACAAATTTGTTATATTTTAATTAATTAATAAACTATATTTTTAATTAACTATATTTCAATTAATTGAAATATATATAATCAATTAATTATATTTTATATTTTACTTAATTATAGTTTAGTTATATTTAATTAAAAATAAAAAAAAATAGTGTTTGTGAGAATTAAAACCATTTCTCGTATGGACTATTTTTTAAAACTTGAGATATTACAAAATAATTCAATCAATTATAATAAATAACTAACTATTACTATTCATTCCTTTCTTACTGATTTATTCCCATTTCACTTAATTAAGCACCCTCTAAATAATTGCTTTGCATATTGTTGAATAGCCACGATAAGTTTATATTATTTGTATACTTATTTTGTCATCTTGAGCATTAATATTCATATATTCATATAATTGTATAATCATTAATTTATCACTATATTAATTGATATAAAATTTAAAATAATCTCTTTATTAGTTAAAAGTATTACAAGATTTTTACTTAATGTCATTCATTAATTGATCTAAAAAATTTATAAATATTACAAGTAACAATCTAACAATTTTGAATGTATTAAAATGATTAAAGATAGATAAAAGTGAAGAATTTAAAAAAATATTTTTATTCATAAAAAATTAAAATAATTGAAATACAAATTAATTAGTTTATTTTAATTTATAAAATTATTTTTTTCAAAAATTGATTAATTAATTAATTAATTAACTGATTTGTTTTTAACAATAAAAATTATTAAATTAAATCAAATCCAAAACTGAAAAAAAAAAAAGATATGTTCAAAATTTTGCTGTTAAATTTGTAGATTGATTTTAGTTTTTACTTCTTAAATGCCTTATAAATGTTAGAAATTTGTCACATCCTATTGGTCAGCAACGTTTGCAACAGGTAATTAAGAAAAGAAATAGGTTGCGACTACGTAAAATTATTTTACTACGGTTTCTAAAAAGTCGTAGTAACTGTAGATCAATGCTAGAAACAGAATCAGTGAAGTAACGAAAAGGCGAGTGTTTAATCTTTTACCTCTCTCTGGTGTGGACAGCAGATCAAACACTCTTCTCAGTTCCAAGTCCCCAAAAGCTCCGTTTCGTATAAAATGAGATTTTTCTGACGGGATTGGGAATTCGGAGTGCAAAATCTACAGCGTCCCGTTGATATAGCTTTCTTTCAGAGTTTGCAATGCATGCCTGATACAATCCTCGTCTTGATTGGAATACTTCAAGCACATTAATCTCTGGGCAGCACGATATGTCATCTGCATGTCATTATACTGCCTGTAATTCACTTCCATTTGCTTTATTTCCTGTGGTGACAACAAGTTCATATTACCAATCAAACAGAAAAATCCATGATTTTTTGTATTTTAATTCTCATATTTAAAAAATTATTGTAGTATCAATTCTTTAGTTATTAATTTTTATTTATTTATGATTTAATATTAAAATTTCTAAAGTTTAATATAATAATACAAATCGTATATGAAAAATTAAAATTAAGCCACAAAATTCTAATATAATTAATCCTATCTCCTAATTTATGCATATGACAAGTGTAAAATTTTCCTTTTTCTCCAGCGTTGGTTGGTTTGAGTAACTTCTGGTTCCTTCCATTCGGATTTTAGTTTGATGTCCAAGACTTACAGGCAAGGCTGTTCCTATCGTTTTATAAATTCGAGGTGAAATAAAAAAAAATGACCTTAATAAATTGAACGAAATAAAAGAAAGACCCTAATAAATCGACAGTATATTTAAGTTTACATGTTTATATGAAACATAAATGACTCAATTTATAAGTGTACATACTGAACTAAATATTAAATGATCATAATATTTAATTTTCTTCTAAGAACGTGACATCTTTACAAAATCTATGCAGTTGATAGGAAATGAATTAACATATACTGCAATTTAATTGACCAATATGCTATTAAATGAGTCTCTCACCATGAGAAAGGGATGAGAATAGGCTCCTTTTCAGTACTGAATGTGTAATAGCTCCGAAAGGAAGGACATAATAAATGCATCATTAATGGGTCTGCATATTACTCAATTATTAAGTTTGTGATGTTATTTTGTAGACAATTCTTTTGGAGCTTAATTTTATAGTTAATTAATATTTTTTTATTTATATCTTTAAAAAAAAATTACCATAAAATTAGAGGGTCCTTCTCATTATGGGCCCTGAGCAGGTGCCCTGCTGACCCTTGCCCAGGGCCAGCACTGCTTACGGGTTGTGACTCAGTTTGCTGCCTCGGATAAATATGTGGGAAGAACTCTCGAGTTTGATCCCCACCAAGCACATCCGAGATGGGCGAAGAGCCTTAACTATAACTAAGTTTCGGTCCGAATTAGTCGGCTCAGTGGTCGGATACCAGTAATGTAAACCCAAAAAAAGTTTGATGTCCAATTAATAAAGGAACAGAACCCAAAAGGCAGGTGTTTTCTGAAGAAACTCTTGGGATTTACATTTAGCTCTAGAGGCACTTGTGTTTTGGTATTACTTACGTAGGCTTCATAAGATAGTGATCTCATGACTCATGAGAGTCTTTAATTTACTGGTAAAACAATTTAAAAAAAGTCTCAGTTAGGTGATTTGTTATATTATAGAATTCACAGACTAGGACAATAACTACTAACAAGTCACACAACATTTTCCATAAAAGAAAATACTTATCTATTTGAAGTTAATCCTTAATGTTCTACGCCCATTTTAGACTCAACATTAAACTTCAAACATGGTTTTAAGTTCTTAAAAGAGATTACCTTGGCCATAAGTTTGGATGTGATGCCTTTAGCTTTTTCAATCACTGTACTTGGTAATCCTGCGACCTCTGCCAATAGAAGCCCATAGTGGGGTACATGCTTTGATCCATCCCTCAGTTGAAACTGAAACCGGAACCAAAATTCTTACCTATTCAGAACCAACGAACCAGAATTCATTGTGGGGTAAGGAATAACACAGATACAACCTTGAAGTCTAAACGGTTGTTTCTTATGTCGACATGGAAGTGAAGGATCTTGACGTTAGGGTAGATAGTTGCCAATTCGGATAGGTTCTCCATATGAGTGGCGAAAATGGTGTACCTGAAGACGATAGTGAAATTGTAAGTTACCACACCTGTTAATATGCTCTCAAACTTTTGTTCAACCTAATGATATATTCAAGTTTTTTTGTATGAAAAGTTGGTAGAAGACGAGAATGGGTAGGATGATGTTACGCTTTGAGCGGCAAAAGATGCTCACAGCAGCTCCAGGCAACTGCAAATCCATCAGACGAAGAAGTAGCCCTCCCAAGTTCATCCATAACAATCAGACTTCTGCATAAAAGTAAACATTATTCAAAATCTCTCTTCTATAAGAAATTACTTCCCATGAAATCAAGTCGTTGAAGATGAATAAATTGTTACCTTTTGGAAACGTTCTGCATGATAAAAGCTGTCTCTTTCATCTCAGTCATAAACTGAATCATCCAAAAGTCACACAAAGCAATCTCTTTTAGGATTTCATATTTAAAATTTATGTAGAAATATCAACTAAATGCTGTGACAGATGGTAATGTACACTTTTATTAGGGTTGATATGGATTGGACCGACCCGACTTTTTAACTCAACGACCAAAACGATTCAACTATTAAATAAAGTAGTATTACTTTTTAAAATTTTGATAAAATGACACAATTTTGTTCAAACTGATTCAAATTAGTTCAAGCTAAGTCGAGTCTAAAAATGATAATTGAAGCATGTTCTAGTTTAGTTTGAGGTTAAGGGTCAAAGACTTGATAGAGCTTGAAACCAATTTCGAGTGTGAGGGGCACCCCCTTTCCAAAACAGCGTTATTTTAGTTTAATTGCTTCAAAGGAAGTTATTTTAGAGCAATTCGAGCATATCTACATTATGCATCTCAAGCGGTGGACAATGAGTGTCCAACCGGATCGGATTCTGTCCAACTTATTGCCATTTCTAATGGGTTACTCTGAAATCTGGTTCAGTCAACTTGTTCCAACCAGGCTCTAACTTCCAGGACTGATATCATATAAGGTGCATTCAATTATAAACTCCTACCAAAAAGAAGATATAATCCATTTCAAGCTTGATTCCCTCAAGTTAAAGAAGACCTATTATTAGAAATCTGTTTCTCTATTGTCTATTTAAATTGATTAAAGAAAAGAGCGGTTCAAGAGAAGAGGTTCCGATGTCAGTTCAAGCTAAAATATGCTATCAAAAGAAGGCACGAAAATATACCGTGCTGGAGTTCGACTCGAGACTATCCATAGAACCCATCCTCGTAAATATGCGATCAACAACCCTTATGGTTGAGAAGCGAGCAGGAACATAACAACCAATTTGAGCGAGGATAACTATAAGACACACTTGTTGAAGGTATGTACTCTTTCCACTCCTGCAGAAAAGTATTGGCCGTTAGATAGTAAACTGAATATTAATACATGTTCAATTTATGCCATTACCGTGTTTCACTTCCACTGGACTCCTAGTCAATTTTTATGCATGGTGGGTGCATAAATGCTTATGAACCATTGAAGGATATCATTAAAGACAAGCAGGAACCTAAACATTTCTTGTTTTGCCTATTGTTTTATTTCTTAAAAGCACAGTTTTATCTATGTATTACGTTTGTTTACAGTAACTATTGTACAATATAAACCTTTCGAGACACTTCAAGTTCTATCCTGGACAACAGATCTCAGAACTAGTCACTATTCATCATGTCCAGATTAAAGAAGACAATTCAAGCACTATTACAAAAAGTGGTTAGAAGTTTTTTATCTGGGGCCAAACTTTAATTCATGGTCTTAAAGATCCCACAAAAGAAAAGGGTGAAATGGTTAAGGAAAGCTCAGCTCCAAACTTAGGGCAAATTTCAATTCAACCACTGCCTAGGAAAAGTAAATAGAAGTCTTATCTGGAGTCAAACGCGCGGATGTTCTTAAAGATTCAAGTAATCAAAATGGTATAATGCTTAACAAGACTTCCAAGTCCAAAACGAGAGCAAATCTTACATGTTTGGGCCCATGACTATCAACATATTTGATGCTTCAGAAATAAAGATATTATTTGGCTGCAAAAAGAGCTAATTGTTAAAAGAAATGATAGCAATCAAAGAAACATAAAAAAATAAAAGAAAGTACATACAACAAACTCATTGTGTATGCTTTCCAGAATAGGATGTCTTCCAGTATCAATTGCCAATGGACCATTGCCTATGGGAAAGTGACCATATGAAAGATATCGTCATCTCAGTCGTGAAAGGGAAATGCGCTAGGAATAATTACCTACTTGTAAATTCCGGTCTAGTGTATCGCTCCACAGTCTTGGTTGATATTGTATGAGCAAATGAGTTAACAATCATATCTAACAGGCATAAGACTTCAGCTAACAATGTGAGTGCCGAGACATCCTCCCTTATGGCATCTAATAATGCTGGAATTTTAATACATAGCAGTTAGTGATCCAGAATAGATACATATATGAAGAATGTTAAAAGACAGTACATAGAGATAAACAATTGCCTTAGCATTATCACCGTAACTACAGCGGCAACCGAGAAAAAAGAAATTATTGTCATAAGAAAGGATATCCTCTGGATGGCAGGCATCCATTTTTAACTCCTTTATGATATGCTGATCGCCATTCACATTACACAACTTCAATCAGAATTACAAATTCCATATGGAAATCGACATAGGGTTTCAAGATAAAGTAAAGACTTTCCTCTCTATAATGTCCAGTGGAATTACTATAATTTCGTTTGTCCGAAGACTTCAGAAGCACAGTGACAAAAATCTTAAATCACGATAGCACTAGCACAGTAGCTTGACAACAAAATTACTTTTTCAAAACCTCTTAGAAAGAGAATTAAGTGAACAAGTGGATGAAATATGTCAAAATCTACTCTCTGGGTTTGTTGATTCCCAGCAGAAAGCCACTTTTCCTTCTTAATTTGCATAGTATAGGTTGTCAATAGAAAAGTCTTATCAGTCAATTGCAGCAAATACCTTGTCCGCAGTATTATAATACTTACAGAACCTTCTTAACCTTAGCCTAGATCATGAGACGCTTAATCTAGAGATGGAGGGTTAAGAACACAAGTGTAAGTTGTAACAAAAATTACTACAAAAGCAACTCTTGACAACCTTCAAGGCAAACTTCTGTTCTTACAAAGCACTCCTCTGCAGCAGACTTGTTTCTGACATTCAGCTGCACTTAGTGCAACGAAGCAAAATTAAATGAGCAAACTTTTGAAAAGTCGTTAAAATTATTTGCAAGTCCACGACATTGACACAAAGATAATGTACGTGTATATGTTAAATGGGGGCCTCAATGTCACATATTAACAAACAACTAGCCGGAAGTGCTTTAAAATTCAGTCCATTTTTCAATGCTCTGATTTTAATCAAGGAGAATATTTAGATATCAATCTCAGATCCAGTCACCGAGTATAAATGCTGTCCATCAACTAACTAAACCAGGGAGGAAAAATTGGGAAGGGACGCAAATTAGAAGCAATAGACAAGTTGGCACAGCTACATGATGATTGAGTTGGGCGGATATCAGGAACCTTGGTAGCTTTAATTTTATGTGCATCTCCTCATGTATTAAAAGGCTGTAACCCTAATCAATTTCAGAAAATATTTGCATACAGAGTTAATCCAATGTCGGATGAGCAATCAACTTGAACTTGATAGTATTTACTATTAAACATACATGTATACCAACTATAGAAAATAAAAACTCCCATAACATTAAAAAAAAAGACAAAGAAACATAACTATACGTTAATTTGTTAGATAACAAGAAGGGAAAAATGCTTGCACTTGCACTTAATTGTGGAAATACAAATGGGCAAAGATCAACAATACTCTCTCATTATAACAGAAATCAAATAAAATCAAAAATCCGTTTGATGTACATTGATACTCACCGAAGCAAGTTCCAGAGTCGAACAATGGATGTTGTTTCCATGTTTCAGGACCTGGTTTATGATCAACAAACTTTTAAAAGTCAAATAAAAAACCAAGCTCTTTTGCTGCAAATAACTAGCCTTTCAACCTGGATGAATTTGCTTGGAACTTTGCCCTGAATATCCTTCCGCGGGATGCTGAAGTAAAAACCTTGTCTATTGTTAAACGGAAGTTTTAAATTTGGTAACTTAAATTCTTCACGGTACTTGTTCGCAAGATTATGTATAGCTGTCACATATGAAGGAGAATACAATAAAAGTAACTGTAACAAATGAAAGGAGAATGTAAAATACCAAAGTGGCAATAAGACTAGATGGTAGAAAACCTTCACTTGTGTCACAAAATGTTCTCCGTGCAATATCAAGAAGTCCATCAATTCCAGCTTTGACAGCAAAACATTGCTGTGTTCGGGCAACAAAAGGGACCCGCGCATGAAGCACATCTTCATCGATTACCTCAACGATTCTAAGGAAAACAAAACAAGAAATGAGGCGAATACTTTGTACTTATCCAAGTTTAGATAGATTACAGTTGAACAAATGGTCTTATCATGGTCAAAGCCCTTGTTAATGTTTAGCGCAGCATCATAAAAATTGACGCTACATGCTTAAGCAACCATATATACAGCCACAAATTTTTTGCCAACAGAAAGAAAATCCACGTTAGAGACCTTATAAGTTTACCTAGAGATTGAGCCTTCTACCTTAAATGAAGCTCAACAATATAATGCACAAGGAAATCAATACGTTTCTATATTTCCAAACTGCAAATTAGAAAGCTACGAAGCACATGAAACAGTTTAATTGGACCAAAATGCGGCTGATCTACAAGGCTTTTTAGTTCAGATGCAACCTTATCATCATCAGATGCTGTGCCTCATAAATTCAGCCAAGGTGGATGGAAGAAGCTCAAGTTTAGATTTGACTTCTAAATCTTAGCTACTAGTGTAGGGTTATATGCAACACACCTCTTTCTAATGGAAGGATATTTCTCATCTTCACATACGGTTCTGTAAACATTTGAAAGAAGAAAACCTTTTGCATCCTTAAGCACCTGCAATATTATAAGGCTTTGGTAATTTAAAACATGTTCACCTTCAATGAAATCATATGATTACTTGAATTGAAAAAATTCACCTTCGAAAGTAAAGGCAACGCATCTAAAGCAGTTTTTAGTAGAATAATGCTCGATATCAACAACTGGCTTTTTCTAGCATTATCAGCACCCGAGACCTCATTTGTAATTTTCTTTGGCTTAAAACAAAAATGACAGAGTACCCTATCTGGATAAACAAACAGGAACACTTTTATTATTAGAGAATAACAAAAAGATACCAACTTCAAACATATTATGTTTTTTTCCTTCTGTTACCAATCTCTTTTGGAAATTTTCGAAGAACCTGAGAAAGTCCAAAGAACAGCTGTTCATTGCTCATCAGCTCATCCTGAAATTAGCAAAAGAGATGCACATTAAATGTGAATAAACAGAATTGTTGATGAAAGTAGTGTTCAAGCTGGAAACTTCTACAGCTATGGGAAATCAGATAGATCAATAGCAAAATGATGTCTGCACCTAGGTATGAAGCACAAACTTTGACATAGCTTTGGGAAAACCAATTATGCAGCAACAAACAATAATGCCTTACATGCAGGAAACAAATCCTACAGCCTCTCAAAATGAGACCAAGTCACATTAGCTATTAATCTACTTACAACCATAAGAACAAGAGATTGACAACTATGATGATCTTTAGAAGATCCACCTAAATGAAGTCATCAATGACAAACTCAATCTTCGTGAATATTGACATGTATGCTTCTTTTGTTGTTTCAAATTTTACAATCTGATGGATCTGAAGATGAGTCAAACTGTAAATGGTGTACAAGTAAAAAGACCTTATCAGATTAAAACAGCTGGAGAATTCTGAGACTGTATAGTTCATAACTGACCAGGCAATCAAGACGAGTATTGATAGTTACAACGTCTTTTAAAGGCTGCAGCAGATTAGCACGCAGTAGTCTAGTCCTGAAATAGAATGGAATTCAGGATCAATCTCACTCTGAAATGTTATTGTGTGAAAATAAGTACACAAATGACGCATTGTAATGGAAACACTTTCTTTTAAAAACTGAATGGCAATGTCTCTTCCCATGCTTCATCCCAAAAGATATGTTTATTGACATACCCGCCAGTGGTTTTTGTTGTCTTCAACATTTGAAATAGGCTTTGTTTCTTGTTGGTTGTGCCCCAAAGGGCCGAATGCGATGGTTCAATGATTTCCAAATTTTGGACGCTGCCATGTACTTTCACACAATTACTTGAGGAAGAATACGACAGATTTGGAAGATAGGAAAAAAGATGAATGAGTGAATAAATGTTATACAAACCTGATAACTTTTATTTGTACAATTGAAACAAAGACATAATTCTGACAGTGGATAAACAGAATAGAAAAAAGTAAAGGAGAGACAGAAACTTACCTTGTGGCATCAATATTCATGTGATCAAATGACCCATTAAAAGTAATCTGGAGATGTGAAAGCCTCATGAGGAAGATCGTATCATATACGAGTAACTGAGAAGCCATTTAACCAATCAAGTACAGAATGCACTGACGACTTTCAACACTTAAAATAAGTGAACCCAACTAACTCAAGGAATATTTATCAGATTTGAACTTTGTACAAGTCATATGGTAGATATGAAACCCGTGCATCAAAATATTAAGTGATTATGATCATCAATTGAGTACAAGTTCCACATCATTATAACATGGAGAAGAATTTTACTTAATACAACATTATTAACCACTCAAATAGGGATCAGTGCGGCTTCCAAGACATTATCACCTTTGCATTAGGAAAGGCGGGCAAATGTTTGTCATAGATGACCGCGGATTTTTATACAGATTTTCACTGTGTGCAAAAGGGGTGCAAAAGTTATAACATTAGAAATAACGAACCGTTAGAGAGTGGTTTGTGACAATGACCCCTTTCTCTGCTTCTATCCTACAGTCAGAAGCAGATAATCAAGGACATCAAATTTTGGAACTACTAGGAAATGCATGGCAGCCTCTGAAAGCTCTAAAGAAAGTTAAGATGATAAGAAATAGTCAAAGTAAGAAAACATAGAGTGCAGAAAGAAAAGGAAAAGGAAGAAATAAGCTTCCAAAATGATGGCCAGGCCCTTGCTAGAGATCCCTTGCTTACGGAGTTATTTAACTTCATTTATACAACTAGTATTATGTTTTTCTCTAGATCATATGAACCTTGCTTGTCGGAACTTGTTTTAAATAAATGTAGGAACAAACTTGAAGAGCTTTTCAGCAGTTGTACATGCAGACATACAGTTATTCAGGCAAAGTATATAAGTTTCTTGCGTTTGATGGTATAAAATTATTTCATCATCAAAAGCTGCATATCAATTATCACAACCATCAAAATCTTAGCCAACGAGAAGAAATCAGCTCCAGATTGATAGTCAATGACTGCTTATAACATAACCCAAATAACAAAAGTAGATGGTTCTTAAAATCCCAAATGCAGTATCAGGCGCTCTGGAGTTTAAGTTCATTGCTCCCATAATAATTAATGATTCAACCATAAAAACAACTTGTAAAATGTTCAAAATCTTCTCTTCATAAGGTACAGTGACAAGAATACCATTTGATTGTAGCTGCAGTAGCAGCCAAGCAGAGATAATATTGCTTATAGTAGGTATCTAATCCAAGGGCTGAAGGTTCCTTCGCTGCTAGACTTTTTATCAGTACAGCACCCTGGAACAAGGATTAACAAACACAGTGTCGTTAAAAAAAAAGCATTTTAATTTCCCGAAATAACTGAACCATTGAAGACTTGCAATACTGTACAAACCTTAGTGTCATCGAAGCAACCACGAGCCATTACAACCTACGAAATTCAATACACGCGAGGTCCACACAACCACACCCAGAAACAGAAATTTGAGTCAAGAAAAAGAAGATAGCGAACCTTCTTGACGGAAGCATAAAAGCGATTGACTAGTTCGGAGACTCCGACCATGCCATCAGGAGCTAGTTTGTTTGGAGGAACAATGATCACCATTGGATCGTAAAACTGAAGCAATGTCTTTGTATTCTGGTACGAGCTGCTTGTTTCAATGTATTGTGAAAGATGCAGCGAAGCTGACCTTAAGTCAAAAGCCGCCATCCCAACCTGTCACTCGCACAATTTACAACTTCCTGATATTATTATGATTGTTTTCATTACATTCACCTCCATGAACCATTTCAACTTTAGTGTCTAACTAAAGCCTATAGAAATACATCACGAGCTAAATATTTAGATTTGAGGTTCAATTTTGCTCACGAAGAAAACACGAATATCTAACTGAGTAGTCCTTTCTTCATTTTCTTTCCAATGTTTTACTTAGCATTTTCTCGGAATCCAAACAGAGAATAGTACCTCTTTGGCTCTGTTCTCAATAAGGCCGATTACGATGCTTGATCTCTCTTCTCCATCGTCTACCATTTCTCTTCTGGATGCTAAAATTTTAAAAGAACATTTTAAAACCTTGGCGCGAATTTATAGAGGAGCATAAACTGTCTTCTGCTGATACTATCCTACGCACCGGGCACTCGGCCAACGCCCATGTGATGTAACTAGCTATTCACATAAAATATTTATTTAGAGAGTAAATAAATAATCCAAAATTCAAATAAAAAGGTTGAATTAAATTAATATTTATAAATTTAACATTTTCGAATTTTGATTCAAAATCATTCAGGCAAAAAGTAATTGTAATTTAAATTCAAATTTGAAACTTTTTAATTAATAGATACATCAAAATTTTTAGAATAATACATTTCATTAGTTATTTTATGTTTATAGAAATTACTTTTCAAAATATTTGCATTAATTAATGCAATTAAAGCAGTTTGGAAGTAAATAAATAAAATAAAATGGAGAAATTTATGAAATAAAGAAAATGCATGTAATTGTTGTAATTATCTAGGACAAGTTACAACACTGCACGTCCTTTCTGAGCAGCGCAACACAACACTTCCTCCTCAGTTCCTCCACGCCCTCCTTTCTAGTCTCCACGTGTTACCACTCACAGACTCACCATGACCCGAACCATTTTCAGGCTTCACCGTGCGCGCCCTCCTCGGTTCCTCCACTCTCCACCATCGTTTACCGCCCACCATTCACCGTCCACTGCTTCTAGAGTTGAAAGTTGCCAGATTTGGAAAATCCAGATTTATACCTGACCCGACCCAAAATTTCGAACCACATAAGTTGAGAATTTTTTTGACGTGTTTTTTATTGTTTTTCTCTTCTTAGTTGCATTTGTGAACTGTGATTGTGAATGGGTTGGATTATTAGAAGTTGGAAGATAGAAATAAATTTTGTGGATTTGTGATTGAGTGAGTTCAAATCTTTTGTCTAACGCTATCATGTTTTATTGTGTTTAATGCTTAAATGGTATCGTTTTAGGATTAAAATTTAACAAATACATTAGACAGAGGACAGACACCTATGAAATCCATCAACAGATGCCGTTTTTAGCCAAATCTTAAGTTGACTTAGGATTTTCAAGTCAGTTTTAAACTTTTAATTATTATAACGTTATTTCAAAATAAGAAATTATTGTTTTGTATTTTTCAACTTATTCTTATTAAGAACAAAATTAATAATAATCAGAAATTCAATCATATTATTTAATATCGTTAATAAATGAATAATTTATTAATAATAAGAATAATAGTACGTAGAAAATTAAAA
>JANZLF010000001.1:25367792-25379580 GCA_026546835.1 Erythroxylum foetidum
TTCCAGCTACAATCTACTTCAATTATAGCCTATTCTATTCTACTTATCTTTGTTTTTCCTTCCCACACTACGTCATCATCGTAGGCTAGAATTCATTAGACTTGTAAATATTTGATTCTAAACTAGAGTTTCATAGCAATGTACTAGTGTTTGATCTATTTAATTGTCTGAGCTTGTGAAGGCTCATTATCTGTGTTGTGTGGCAGTGAGTTCATTTTCGACCCTAGTAAATGGCAACGAGTTCAAATGGAGGAGGACTTTCTCAGACTATCACAAATGTTCAATGCAACAAGATCCGTTGTACGAGTTCCTGATTTAGATCCCAAGTTCAAAATTGCTGTTCTTGCTTCAAAGCAGGTACGGTTAATTGTATTAACTGTTCTTGTTAAGTTTTTTGTGTTATGATGTCTCTCTATTGTTACAGGAACACTGCCTCGTTGATTTGTTGCACGAATGGCAGGATGGGAAACTTCCAGTTGACATAGCTTGTGTAATAAGGTGGATGCTTGTAGCATGTTGCCTTTCCAGTGCTACTTTTTTCTCTCCAGATCCTAATTATTGCTATATTTACAACAGTAATCATGATAGAGGACCTAACACGCACGTGTCTCACTTTCTTGAAAGAAATGGTATTCCTTATCATTATTTGGCGACAACTAAGGAGAATAAAAGAGAAGAAGAGATCTTGGATTTGATCCAAAACACCGATTTTCTAGTCCTGGCTAGGTATATGCAGGTAATTCTGATGCTAGTTTCATTGGCAGTTTATTTCAAGTCCTTACTGCATTGACATTGATGGCAATCAAGACTGTGGTTCTGTTGACAGAAGAAACAGGCTTGTGAGTGTTTTTATGGGTCCTGCTATTTGCACAATCCTATGAAATTGTATAAATGGGAACCTTCATCACAATATGAGAAATTATTTGGAACATTCGGAACTCAAAAGCTTTGCCTTTAATTGCAGGTATTATCAAGAAAGTTCTTGGAGAGCTACGGGAAAGATGTAATAAACATTCACCATGGCCTTTTACCATCTTTTAAGGGTGGGCATCCATCCAAGCAGGTTAGCAATTGGCTTATTTTTGTGATACAGATCTCATCATTTTCAGTCACCTTTCTTCTCTAGCATATAATATGCTGCAAAATTTGGCAGGCTTTTGATGCAGGCGTAAAATTAATTGGTGCAACAACTCATTTTGTGACTGAAGAACTTGATGCTGGGCCTATTATTGAGCAGATGGTAATTATTCTTTGGCATTTTTCTGATATAGTGTTCTGAATTATTTCTATGGAGTGACATTCCTTCTTGATTTTAGTTACTGCTGTTTGCACTTTGAATCAATATCATATTGATTACAGCTTCCTAATGACTGATACTGGATGCAAATGGCCATCCATATGGTCTGTGCTCTGCATATAACCATTAACCTCTCTGGTTCATTAGCTGAAGATTTATCCTGTTCGTGTGATGTGGTCAAGTTATCGTTCATTGTATATTGTGCATGTTGTTAAACAGTATTACTTGGTAAAATGTTCTTGATCAGGTCTATGAACTGCTGAGGATATCCTGAATTGATTGCAGCTGTCCATCATATACGAGGTGTATTGACCTTGGATTTTGTATGAGCTTGTCTCTGTTGTATAAAAGGCATTGAAATTGAGTCCAGCATTCAAGTCTAACATGTTGAAGATAAATTAGGAGCTGTTGAGAAAGAAAGGGGGATTTATGATCTCTTTGGTTCCTTTTAGTAGGAACATGAAACAGGCTCGACTTGATGAAGTGACTAGAAGAATCTGCTTATAAAGCCGACTTATTCTGGAACTAATGATGTAGATACATTTTTTACAACAATTTGCATTACTATGTGAAAGAGTAAAGATATGATTTTATGTGCATTAGCTCATTTCTCATCTGATTAGAAGGATTCATAGAACTTATTTGATTATAAGACGGATGAAATTGCAACTCGTTAGCAACTTTTCCATCTCACTACCGCTAGTTTTGGATCTAGATTAATCAGAATCTAACTCCCATCTTTTGGCATCACATCTGCAAAACTGCTCTCTTAGTATTTGGAGTGTGGACTTCATCTCAAGATTGCTTCCATCTGTGCTCTTATTACTCTCTACCAAGGTATCTTTTAATGTGTCTGCTTTCGTATTGCAGGTTGAGAGAGTCTCCCATCGAGATAATTTGCGGACTTTCGTACAGAAATCAGAGAACCTTGAGAAACAGTGCCTCGCAAAGGCCATAAAATCGTATTGTGAATTGCGGGTCTTACCTTACGAGGACAACAGAACTGTTGTATTTTAGTGTCAAAGTAGGCTACTTACTGTGTATAACTGAGCCTTTTTTTTCTTTCTTTTTTCAGTCACTTTCTATTTCTCAGAATCCACACCACATTTCTAACATTCTTAAAAGTAATAAATAAACAGCAGCATAATCCTCTGAACCACGAAGTTGTTGCATTGGAACTTTCTGATACTTGAACTAGGAATTTTGATCAAGCACATGTAGAAACAGTTGATCATTTACTGGAAATTGATACTTGTAGCTGCTTCACTTGCTGTAAGAGTACATATATCATCTTATTACGAGGATAAACTAAATTTTATACCATAATAGCATCAGGATATCATTTTTAAGCACTATAAAACCTTAGTATCTCATACTCTTGGACTGCATATACAAGATAGATAATGTTCTATATACTATTGCTTATACTTAGACACTCCAGCGAACGTTCTGTTACTTGAAAGTGGCTAACTTGATGAAGTAGATTTTGAATCCCATCAACCCATTTCTGCTTATGGATCTTGTTCTTGCACTTGAATTCCAGAAGACCCTGTACAGTCTTGACGCCGAAGTAGACTTCTTCTAAGCTATCCCTTTCTTTTCTATAAGGCCATGCAAGTGTGTCATCACAAACTCCATAAACTACACCTGTTAAAGAAGATTCACAGGTTAAATGGCATACATACAGACGATGATGGATGGTGAAGCAAATATCTAACCAGATAGTAAAAGGTAATGAAAAGCTTACATTTATGTTTCTTGGAGAAAGCTCCTCCAACTTTTTTGCTCTTGATCTTAATTATGACCTGTAAAGAATATAATGTTACGGAGGTGATCCTTTGAAAATGTGTCTGGTTTTCAACTTCAGATCATTAATTATGTACCTGAGACTTCTTGTTGAGGTAAACAGAAACCCTTTTCCACCGAAGTACTCCTGAAAGTTTCAACAGTGACGAACTCAGTTTTAGCAGTTAAACTGTGAGCGTATTTATAAAGAATTGTGAATGAATTTGAAACAAGTACTGAAGAGAACACAAACCTTTTCTTGTGTGTTGCAATAGTTCTCCAACACATGGAGGACTTTGTTCTTCCAACTGACCAATCAAGGCAGAACCCCAGTGGTCAACTATCATTCCCTTGTCACAAGGACTTATAGCTGCGTTCTTCCTTGCTTCTTTAGGCAATCTTGCTCTGAGAGCTGCTTCTCCTCTCAAAGCTAATTCAGAAGGGAAAACAAATATCTTGGTTAACCAATGAACAATGACTGACCCCAGTGGGGACCAAATAATTCTCATTGCAGCTGATACCAAAATTTGTATGGGAAAACAGAATTTCGTATAAACCTGAGTCATTTGTCTTTCATTCTGAATAACTCAAGAACTGCAATGGCACACTATTTCACAGAGGTGAACCTCTTCGATATCAAAGATTCGGGTTTACGATTTTGTTTCGGATAGCTAAATTTTAATACTGGAAGAGAAGCTGTGAGTTCTTGAAGAAATGACAAATTAGACAAATACCTGTAGCAGCAGCTGCAGTGAGGGTCATAAGATCGCCAGCACTTTGGACATCGACTGCTGATCTCACAACTGAAGCCACACGATCATGATCAGCTCCAGCTGATTCTGCTAGTTCAATGCAATGTGAGGCCAACAGTTCTGTAGCAGATGCCAATGCCATGTTCATTTTGGAGCCAGAGGTGCTGGAAGTTCCCGGAGCAACCACAGAGGCCAGAGCTGCAGCTAATCCAGCAACTGATATTGCAGAGTGCACATGTGCATTTTCCAGTCTGGCCTTATCTTTCTTCTTCACAGTCCCAGTGTTCAACTCTTTGTGGTGATGAAACCATCTGCCCAGTGACCCGGTTCTTCTTGAATTTATTGAATTCATAACTTTTCTAGACTGAAAATAAAAGCAAAATTGCATGTATGAGAGTTATACTTGAAAGTCCAGTGGTTTTGCAGTGATATGAGAAATTGCTGAGCTAAGGGACTTACCAGATGTTGAGAAACTGTATTTTCTGGGAATATACCGGGATTCCTGTCAATGGAAAATTGTTTCTGTTTCTGAGAAAGAGCTTTTGAAATCTCTGAAGCAGAAAGACTCCAAGATCTAGACAAGAATTCCATAGGCTCTTTTGGTGTTTGTGGTTGCTGGATTGCTGGGAGCAATTCAACTGGTTCTGTCTCTTGATCCTCCTTCAAGAAATCTAGTATACATGTATTGCTCCAAGCAGGATTGAGTCCACTGTCCATTTCTTCAAATTGGTATTCAATATCCGATGTTGATTCAAATGAATTCCACAACTCTTTCTCCCTCTAAACAAAAGTATCAAATCAACCTAATGTTCCCTGCCAAAACAGTCGAACAGGTACTTAGAAAGATAAGGTAAAAAGGGACAAGAGTATAAATGTTTAGAGCTTGAAAGTTAGTTTCTTTTGCACTGTGAACTGAAACCAACCTTTTATACTTGCTCGTCAAGAGATCAACGAACTGTACCATTGGTGGGCAGAACAGATGACAAGAGCCTTGAAAAATTTTCTAGTGCTTTGAACCACGAAGAAACAAGATCAATGAACTTCAGGAAATGAATCAAAAGCTCCGAGGACAAAAACAGAATTTACGAAGCCCGAAGGCATTACCCCAAAATAAAGGAGAACTGTTGCTGAAAAGCTAAGCAACTAAGCACAGACTTCCACGAGCAACCATTGGATTGCTTTGACTGTCCTGTTTTGCAGGGAGGCTATAGATTATAGAGTTGTCGTTTTGTGGGTTTTTATGAGTTTGAAGCTTGGAAGTGCGTGTAAAAGACTAGGCAATGGCAATGCATGAACTTTTGCTTGACGGTGGGGACGGTTCAGGATCAGGATTCTCTTCTTATCTGTTATCAGCAACTTTTCCTGGATGGGGACGTCAGTTCAGGACACTTTTGGCTTTTTCTTCCACCTGGAGGCTTGTGCTTAAAGCTATGACATATCAACATTATTTCACTGTACTCTATTATTCAATGTACTTAAACAAGACAATTGTATGGAGTATACACATGAATTTAGGAAAAGTACCGTACAGTGTTATTATTGAGACGGCGACCAAAGTGATTTTGCTTTTAAAAGTTAAAGGATTTTTTCTTCGTCAGCCCACGAGGTATTTTAGAATGGTCTCAATTGTAAGAAAGCGTCTTTAAGTCATCTATCTTCAGACTAATTTTCGCTTGTATCGAATCAACCTGTAAGGAGTAAAGCGCTGGCCAAACAGATTTTTCCATTCTCATGACTTAAACTTGAGACCTTTAATTAAACGATAAGAGTGCTGAACTACTCACATCAACCTGTTTGGTTTAAAGGTTTCTTTCTTTATAAAATTATGCTAATTTATGATGGTAATGGAACGAGTTGAGTTTGGTTCGAAGGTCAGTCCAGGTTAGGATACACGATTTGGTGTTGTGACGCTCTTAAATGATGTCGATTTTTGTATAATTAATCAAAATATCGTTGCTATAGGTTGAAATTGTCATCTGGTATGAGAAATGATTTAGGGGTGTTTGGAGCACACAGGGCAATGATAATAAAAATGAAAATAAATTTAGTGAGGAATAAAAATAGATATAATTATTATAATTATGATGGTTGATTAAGACAAATAAATGATTGTCATTATCACAGAAAATGGTTGATTTGTTAAAATTTTTTATAAATAAAATTTTATCAAAATTTTGTTTTAAATCACTTTTTAATATATTTAATTAATTATATTTAATAAGTAAATAAGACAAATATGATAATTAATTAATTATATTTAATTACTGAAAAAAAAAGTGTCACGTTGATGACAAGAAGTGTCATGGCCATAACACTTCTATTTTTTAGCGAATAACTTTCATTCCTTTCATAATAGTGAGGTATGGAATAGTACCTGAAACTCATATATAAAAACATTATTCATCCAATAATAATATATTATCAAGCATATGTTTTTCATTCCTTACTTATACTTCCATTCCTATATCTATTAACTAAACACTGCTTAGTCTCAATCACCTTCCTTTAATAATTTAGATAAAAGATTAATTTTCTCATAATTTATTTAAAATATTTTATCAAGTCAAATTGATAAATACTTCATAAAATTATTTTAATATTATAATAATTAAAATACATAATTAAAAATAAGGTTCGTTAGCCAACTCGTTATCAAAATGAAGCCTATTACTCTTTGAGGATTTAAAAAGCTTATTTTGATATTACACTTTTAAGATGTCTTAATCTCTTCCTAGAAAATCGGTCGGACCGTTGTTTCTTCCAACTCATTTAGTACCATGTGTACTCTTTCTTTTTATACTAAAAAAAAAACTATAGAATCAGAGTTCCTACATGAGATGTAGATCTTTTCGAGCTAGAGACGGATTGTAGAGAAACCGCATCGCCATCTTTGTATCGCAGAATTCGGAGCTCCCCGTCTTAATTGAGTAATCGTTCGGAGATTTGAGAAATGTTAAGAGAATTTTACCTTAATTATCGATACGCTGTCGCAGGATCTCCTCCCATAATTTTTTTTTATTATCTCTATTTATTCATTCCAATCAACAACTCCACTCTAAGGCCATGAGAAAGTTAGCTTTCTTATGCAGAATCATGGCTTGAGACTTGAAGCTTGAGAATAAGAAGCGATGTATCACAATACACAAGCCCAGCAAGTCCTCCTCTAAGGAGTGAGCCGACCCAGTTCTCCGTTAACAAATGCTGGGCCGAACGATCACTCCCTCCATTGCCGCCTCTTCTAATGCATCCCTTCCCGAAGTAATGCTTTGCCTTACAGCATGTAAGACGTTACAATAAAATATGGTTCACTCACCAATTTAGTAAAATTTTTTCTGTAAATTTTTTTTAGAATAATTTTTCTAAAAAGTTAATTAATTGTTTAATTGTTATTTAAAAAAATAAAAAAAAACTTCATACAATAGATTGTTTGATAATCTATTCGGACTTTTATTTTGCAGGGCGGATTTGGAGTCCATTCCGACTTTTATGCATGCCCTCAGTCTCTTCAAATATCACTCTGGTCTGCAGATCAATTTTCTTAAAAGTCATTTTTTTTTGTCAAAGGATGCGGCGGCCATGGCTCCCTCGGTTTCTTCTGTAACGGGTATGATTTTTAAAGATCCCCCACTTCTTTATCTTGGGCTTCTGGTGTCTACTAAAAGGCTCTCCTATGCTGATTGTCGTCCACTCCTAGAGAAGATTCAGCGGAGGATTAAATTTTGAGTTAACAACTCTCTGTCTTATGCGGGTAAACTTCGACTTATTCAATCCGTCCTTAATTCCTTGCATGTCTACTGGAGCTCCCATATTTTCTTATCGTAAGGCATCATCAAAGAAATGGAAAGGCTTCTCAGGACTTTCTTATGGAGTCATTCTAATGGCTCTTGCGGAGCCTCCAAAATGAAATGGTATGATCTTTGCTATCCTAAGGCGGAAGGCGGATTGAATATTCTTTCCATTAAAACTTCTAATCGCTCTTTGATTCTCAAACGCCTCTGGTGAATCCTAGAGGATAAGAAAACATTGTAGATCCAATGGTTGCACACTTATTTTCTGAAAGGTCATTCTATATGAGCGCTTCAGCCGAAATCCAGATTCTCTTTTTTCCTCAACCAGCTCTTGAAGTTAAGAGACGAACTTCCTTTAGAGACTTCTTGTGTTATCAAAGATGGACGTCAAACTAAGCGGAATCTGTAAAATCCGCTCTGCGTCTCTTGGATTGAATATATGTCTGATCACCTCCTCATTCCAACTCTGGTCCCGAATCAGATCAGCCACATATTCCACTTGCTCCGTAAAATCGGATTCTACAAATGGAGCGTCCTCATCCATGAGCCATGGATCTCGCCATATACGTATATCGTGTCCATCCCCAACCCGTCGTCGACAGCCCTGAAGCAGGAGTGATGTGGCCTGATGTATACTTCTCCATATTTGGCTGGGATTATTCCCCAACGTTGCTGAAAAGAAATCCGTGTTGGGAAAATATCGAGCTTTGAGAAGTTGTGCCGCAATTGAGTCAGGCTGTTTGAGAATCCGCCACCCTTGTTTGGCCAGAAGAGCGAGATTAAATTGCCTCAAGTCTCTATATCCCAAGCCCCCATAAATTTTTGGTATGGCCAATTTCTTCCATCGTAGCCAACGTAAGCCTTTGTTTCCACTTCCACCATTCTGCCAGAAAAACCCATTCATCAAAGTCTCCAATTCTTTACATGTATCCAATGGTAAAAGAAAAAGTGACATAAGGTAATTTGGCATAGCCTGTGCCACATTCCTCAATAATATATCCTTCCCTGCTCTGGATAGTACCTTCGCCTTCCATCCTTGCAATCTCTTAGTAAGCTTCTCTATCACATAATGAAAAATCTGGCGCTTTCCCCTTCCAATGACAGACGGCATTCCTAAATAATTAGTGCTTCCTACAATCTCCTCCACCCCCAATGTGTGGCATATCAAGGTCTTCACTGCAGGTAGAATATTTGGAGTAAAGGATATACCTGATTTGAGTAGGTTTATTTGCTGGCCAGACGCATTCTCATACTGTTGCAATACCGTTTGGAGGTGTATCGCCTCTTCCACTGTAGCTCTGGTAAAGAATATCGCATCATCTGCAAAAAACAGGTGAGACACCGGATTTGCCCCTCTTGCTATTACCGGCCCATGGAGGAGACCTCGAGCTTGTGATTTGTTTATACTTGCCGATAAACCTTCCGCACACAAGATAAACAAATAAGGAGACAGTGGGTCTCCCTGTCGCAATCCACGATTTGGGGTCAAAGGTCCGTACTCTTCGTTGCCCCGAAGAAAATAGTAGGATACCGATGTAACTATTTTCATAATCTTCAACACCCAATCGTCATGAAAACCCAGCTTCAGCAGGATCTGTCGCAAATACTCCCATTCTAAACGATCATAAGCCTTACTCATGTCAGTTTTGAGTGCAAGAAAACCCAACTTTCCTTGAGTTTTTCTCTTCATCCAATGGAACAGCTCATGAGCCACAATAACATTATCAGTGATTAATCGATGAGGCACAAACGCACTCTGCGTTGCAGAAATAATCTGGGGTAAAACCTGTTTTAATCGATTTGCTAAGACTTTGCAAACAATACGGTCAGTGACATTACTTAGTGAGATAGGGCGTAAATCAGCTATCATTTCAGGTGATTGCTTCTTTGGGATCAGAATGATATTGGTTCTGTTTAATCCCGGCATGGGATTATCTCCATTCAACATTCCGAGGCATGCTTGGCTAACATCATTCCCCACTATGTCCCAATACATCTGAAAAAATCCTGGGTTGAATCCATCTGGCCCCGGCGACTTGTCTGGATGCATAGCAAATAACGCTTGTCTCACCTCCTCTTCAGTATATGGAGCCATTAAAAAATCGTTTTGTGGTTGAGTAACCTTACGATCCACATTAATTAAAATCGAGTTTACATCTCCACAGTTAGAAGTGAACAGTTTTTGGAAGTAATCTAGCAACATGTTCGGGAGTCCTTGATCCCAGTCAATCCATTCACCATTATTGTTTTTGAGCTTAGTAATGCAATTCTTCCTATGCTTGTGAGAGGCCATGAGATGAAAAAACTTTGTATTAGCATCACCTTCTGCTAACCAGTGTTGTTTAGACCTCTGTTTCCAGTACACTTCCTGTTGGAGGAGAGTGTCGCCATATGTTTTTTCCAAATTGCGTAATGTCTCCATATGAACTATCGAATGACGTTAGAATGACTATCTTGCTCTGTCAAGACTCTCTCTCTCTCTTGTTTCTCAGATAACAAGCGTTTTTTCCTTTCCCACTTTAACAACAAAGCCTTCTCACATACTACTCTCTCCCCTATCATATGGCTGCGGTACCTGAAGAGGACACGCTGGTACAAGAGATTTATCATCGGCTGAATGTTGAAGAGGATGAAGGTACTTTGGAGTATTATGAGGACTGTGCAAATGGCGAACAGGTTTCAGCAGGAACTGAATGGCAACACTGCATCATAGGGAGATTGTTGACAGAAAAGATAATTAATTTTTCGATATTCAAGCAGATTATGGCCAGTGTATGGCGCCCGGTTAAAGGAATATTGATCAAAGAACTTGGATCTAATGTCCTTATTTTCCAGTTTTTCCATCACCTTGATGTGGAAAGAGTGCTAAGGGATGGACCATGGAATTATCAACAACTCCCACTTCTGTTACATCGATTACAACCTAATGAGAATCCTCGCCAACTGGAATTGGTACGATTAGCGTTGTGGGTTCAAATACATAATATCCCAAACGGTTTTATGTCGGAACGATTAGCGGTGGATGCTGGCAATTATATTAGAGAATACATGGAATCTGACCCACGGAATTTTTCGACAATCTGGCGAGACTTTATGCAAATTCGGGTGACAATTGACATCCGGAATCCTCTCAAACGGAAGCTTTTTGTGAAGAAATCACAAGGGGAAAAAGTCTGTTTAGACTTCAAATATGAACGGCTGAATACCTTTTGTTACTTCTGCGGCATTGTTGGACACACAGATCGTTTTTGTCATCTTCTGTATGAACACCCACAAATTCCTCGTGACAAATTTGCTTATGGCCCATGGTTGAAAGCGGAGTTGAGGAGAGTGAACCAAGTAGGCGCTAAATGGCTAAGGTCGGAAACTGATCTTCAAATGGAATCCTCAGTTAATCCTGCAGAGGGTCCGGTGAGAACTGATCACACTCCGATGAGATCTAACGATAGAGAAAAGTCAAACACTCATGCCGAAAATCAGGGATTGCGAATCACAACTGCCAATCACATCAGTGGATCACGGAGTCAGGAGATACAGATTCAGGCAGTAAATGCGATAACGGCAAATCCCGCTGATATTGCGTCTTTTCCGTATCCAGCAGAAGACACATTAGTGATTGTTGAATCTAAGCGCCGACGATTCCAGGAAGAAATGGCGCCTGTCAATGTTGAAATGGATGAAGAATATATCCCTAGTACTATTGAGGATGGGCCAAAAAACTTGAATTTGGTGGGCTTTGTTTCCGAAGCCCACCGCAATCTATGAGTACCTTAAGTTGGAACTGCCGGGGGCTTGGGAACCTCCGAACAGTTCGAGCATTACAGGATATTGTGTCCGAAAAGAGACCCAATTTTATTTTTCTTATGGAAACTAAACTTACTAGAGACAGAATTGTACCAATAAAAACTAAGCTGGGTTTCGCAGGTATGTTCACGGTGGACCCGATTGGAACAAAAGGGGGTTTGGTCTTATTATGGAGAGATAAGGACATGGCCCAGCTACTAAGCTACTCTCCCAACCATATTGACGTCATGGTCTGTATTGAAGGAGTTAATCAGTGGCGTTTGAAGATTATGATATTTATGATGTGAATTTGGATGATTATAGTTTAGGTTTTTGTTAGTTTGGAAGAGAGGGAGAAGCAAAGGTCAAAGTGAAGCATTGGA
>JANZLF010000001.1:25389098-25403580 GCA_026546835.1 Erythroxylum foetidum
AGTTTGATTTTGATGACACTCTTCATGGATCTTTGAGATTCGATGGTTTGGTTGAAACTGAGGTCTTTCTTGGTATTGAAAGCAACGAAGATAATCGTTGGATTGAAGGTTTCTCCCGTGGTAATAGTGGGATACAGTTTAACTCAAGTGCTGCTGAGTCTTGCTCAATTTCAAGGCACAACAATGTTTGGTCAGAGGCTACTTCCTCTTAATCTGTTGAAATGTTATTAAAATCTGTTGGCCAGGAAGAAATTGTCCCTATACAAACTTGCGATAAGGAATTAGATGCCTGTGATGAACTTGGCTATATAATCAAGACAATGGAGCCCAGTTTGAAGTATGATAATGGCAGACCATCTAGTGTTGGTGATATTTCGGGTTTACAGCCCATATTACCACCAGATGAGGGTATAGATAATGTTTGTGTGGCAAGTGATGTTGGAGGGCAGTATCCTCAGGTTGATGATAATTCACGAACTTGTGAGGATAGCCTATCTGGTGAAAGGGATTTAAATGACCAAACTTCTATCAGCGCTGATGACTGCATAGATGTCACAGAGGGAAGTTTGGTGGCTGATGATGGCGGTAATGAGGTTAGTGAAAAGGAAAACACTACGGTTACTGTATCTTTTAATGAGATGAAAGAAAAAGCTTCTACTTCAGGGATCCAGGCTGGTTGCTTGCTGGAATCTTCAGAAAACACTATTGGAGGCAGTGATGAACAGAAAAAGGAAAATCATCCAAATTTTAGGAATAGGTCGTCTGACGAAGATAGTGTTAATGTTCCAGATGCCTACGGTGAGCACCAAGAGGAACATCATCAGTTAATGCAACAGTTTCAGGGGGGTGATCCAGTCATGGACACAAATGTGTTCCGTAGTAGTTCTCCTCATTTGGATACCACAAACTTGAGTAATATGGAGGAACCACCAAGCATAGAATCAAAGCAAGACTCTGGCTTGTCTGAAAAATTAGACATTGTTGATCAGTTTAGAGTAGCTAAGCATGAGGTAGAACCAAGGAGTGATGTTATTATTGAGAAACATGAAGTTAATGAGTTAGATCATTCCTCATCACATAAGATCGCGGATAATAATGCAGTGACTCTGCTGTGTAAGGGAGAAAGTGAACCTTCAAAAGGAAAAATAGATTGTAGCAACAGTAGCCATGGGGATGGTAGTTCTAACGTGGGATTGCAAAGTTCGGCAGCTGAATTTCTTGGCGAAAAGCATGAAGAAAGCCATACTTCATCAGCAACAATGACTGAATCTAAAGGAATTTGCATGAGAGGCATAACGATTGAGCAGTCTGATACTCCTGTATGTGATGAAAATCTTCCTGCTGAGGGAAAGGAAAGCACAGAGTTGCCTTCTGACAACAGTTCGATGGAAGCTGTTGTTGATCAGTCTCTTGTCATAGACAAAAGGGTTGGAGCCATGTGCTTTGGTGGTGTTTTGGAAAATAAGTTAATAGACTCAAAATTACCATCTGATTCTGCTGGAATTAAAACAGGTGTGAAATCATCCTGAGTATTAACTGTCAAGTAATATTTTGCTTTGAATTTCAATTATTTAAGTGTTAACTTGCTTCTGAAGATAATGTAGGTGGTAGTATTGGGCCAGCAGAACATGCCATTGGTAGCAATACTCCTGTTGATCAAGGTGATGTTGAAAAGTCAGCTTTACCCTTGGTGGGGTGTATCTACACAGGCAAGAATGAAGATGACTTGACTATGGCTTCAGTTGAAGCAAGCACATCAGATTCCAAGACATCAATGAGACTACAAACTGGATCAGATCCTGCTGCGGAATCTGAGAGGATCACTTATTCTGGTGCACCTGGGCCTTCGCTCGATGAATCAGGTGATCAGTCTCTGTTAACATTTGATGCTTGTAAAACAAGCCATGGTGAACCTCAAGCAGTAGTCAGTAACAAAGGCAGTCAAAAGAATGCGGAAGAAATTGATGTGTGTCCAGTGCTTTGTGATTCAACTGAAAAAAATGGAGATGCTGAATTGGTAGTAAGAGCAGTTGATGCAAAAGAATCTTCTGGTGAGCATTTGTAACTTCTATATTAAATGTATGAAATCAAGTATTTGTCTTTTTCTCATTCTCAAGTTTGATTAGCTACAGTTCTTAAGATATTGTAGGTTCAGTTATGCGATCTCTAGCTCTTGATGTTTACTTGAAAGACTAGTGTTTGTTCTTTTATCCTTTTCAGAATTTATCTTTGATGTACATATTCCTGGTTTGCATTTAGTGTTACTAGATGCTACATAACTTCTGCACCCAATTTCTTGCTATGTTTTACTTCCTGTTGCGTTGCTCTCATGGTCCACTATGTACCGATATAGATGCATGCAAATATGAATAGCATTGTAATGAAAGTGATGAGAAATTTCCTTTGTACTACAGCATCTGGGAAAAATATTTATCTGTGGTTTGCCAAAAGCAAGTCATTTAATAAAATTTCTTGTCCTAGACACTGAACCAGCTGTAGGCAACAGTAATGTGCTCGGACCTGTGGCTTCTTCCATGGGGGGCTCTGCCCATGGTGCTGGTCAAAAGGACCTGCAAGAAAATGAACTGATGACAAGTTCTACAGTTATAAATTATGGGCTATCTGCTGTTCCAATTACAAGTGGTGTGAACTTAACTTTCACTATTTTTCAAGATCTGTTTGTCCCATGATTGTTAATTAAAACTCTCAATCATTCTTTATTCCTGTGGTTTCTAAATCTCAAACTATCTTTTTGCATTAGAATCTGGTGGAAGTTCTAATCAGGTTGAGCAAGTTAGTATTTCGTCTACTGTCAATGGAACTGCTGAACTTCCTCACGATGGAATAATAAAGGATGGAGTGAAAGGAATTCCAGGGCCAACTGTAATAGTTTCTGAGATCACTGATGCTGTTGTCAGCAAAGGTTCACCTGCTTCAGGTGATGCTAAGCAAAATGATGTACCTGTAGATGAGAGGAGCTTCACTTTTGAAGTTAGCCCACCAGCAGATACACCTCAGAAGGAGGAAATGGCCAAATGGCATCCCATTTCCTCTACAATAACTAACAGAATGGTATCTGTGCTTCTTGTCTGGGAATTTATGACCACTTCACATTTTATATGTTTTATTGCTGTGCTTTGTTAGCCTGATTTTCTTCTTTTCAGAAAAGGGTGTTTGAATACCATTTTTTGGAAACTTAGTTTATAATATTTCTTATTTGGGAGAAAATTTGGGAAAGAGGCTCTTTGTATAGTTCCAGGTTCTCTGAAAAAGGATGGCAAGGAACCGAGTTTTCTTTCCTCTGAATTTGGACAGGTTATGTCTTCAGTAAACACATTTTATAAGCTATAGGAAAGTCTTCGTGGATCAGGTTATTTTTTTATTAACAGGAAGACAAACAACATGAGAAATTGTAAAGCACAATGAGAACAAGTGATTATTTTGTCTGCATGAGTTCGCTGAATGATTCAAAGCATTTTTTATTTGTATAATTTTGACAATACTTCATATTGCTCACTTCTGTTTGTTTCATTTTGCTTTTCATATTTCTGAAGATTGTGGATGGAACTCCTTCAACTTCTGACTTAGGCCAGTCAAATCCCAAGGCTCCTCAAGAAGTTTCTCAAGGAAGTCAAAAGACTTCTGCAGTTGCACCACATAGTAGTTCTAAAAGTAAAACTGAACGTAAAACAAGGCGATCTTCTGGTAAGGCTACAGCTAAAGGCACTCCTAAAAGAGGAACTGGGAAAGAATCCACTCCTGTGAGACTAGATAGGGGGGATAAACCGGCAAATGTTTCCCTCAGTCCATCTGGGATTTCTCAACTTGTGCAACCAAATGAGATGCAGCGATATGGACATGTTGATTCCTCCACTTTAAAACCCTTTGTTCTTGCAGCATCAACCACTAGTCTGCCGGATTTGAATTCTTCTGTTTCTGCGTCAGCAATGTTTCAACAACCTTTCACTGACTTACAACAAGTGCAATTGCGTGCTCAGATCTTTGTTTATGGAGCTTTGATGTATGAGTGTTTCCTAACTTTCTCCCTGTTTATATGTCATTCTATTTCTGAAGTATCTAACTAGCAAAGTCTTTCCACGTATGTCTAACTTTTTACTGTTGTTGAATTTCATCTTGCAGTCAAGGGATACCACCTGATGAAGCATACATGATATCAGCTTTTGGAGGAGCTGGTTAGTGTGTCTTTTCCTTCTCTGAAATCGCTCCCAGTGTTTTCTAGTCCATTTTTATCTTATAATAAGTCACTGTTTTAACATCACGGTCTTGTAGATGGTGGTAGGAGCATTTGGGAGAATGGATGGCGCTCATGTATAGAGAGGCTCCACGGCCAGAAGCCACATTTTGCTACTCCCGAAACACCTTTGCAGTCACGCACAGGTACCGTTTTTTTTTCTGTAACAGAAACCAGTATTTCTAGCTTCATATTTTGGTTATCATTGAATTGATTGGTTATCTAAGCATTTATGGCTTGAGATCGTAGGTGCTAGAGGTCCTGATCAATCAATTAAGCAAAGTGCACCTGGTAACAAGGCATTATCAACTCCCATTGGTCAAGTTAGCACCAAGGGGACAACAACTGCAAACCCCACGGTGCCCCTTTCCTCACCACTTTGGAGTTTTCCTACCCCATCCAGTGGTATGCCAAGGGGTCCAGTTATAAATTATCAGCGAGCACTTTCCCCTTTGCATCCCCATCAAAGTCCATCAGTAAGGAGTTTTGCTGGGAATCCTTCTTGGATCTCTCAGGCACCTTTTTGTGGTTCCTGGGTTTCTTCTCCACAAACTGCTGCACTTGATGCAAGTGGTCATTTCTCCATGCAGTTTCCTATATCAGAAACTATTCAATTGACACCTTCAAAAGACTCATCTATGCCACATGCTTCTGGTGTAAAGCATGTTTTCCCTGTTCCTGTGGTGCAGACCGAGGCTTCTCCTGGTGTATTTGCTGGTGCTTCTGCGCCAGATTTACGGAAGACGGCATCATCATCTGATCGACCTTCTACTGAGCCCAAGACTAGAAAAAGAAAAAAGACTTCAGTCTCTGAGACTCCTGGCCATAATATTTTGAATCCCCTATCTCAAGAAGAAGCAGTTGCAGTTTCAGTTTCTGCTGTTGCAAGTCATGTATCTACTTCTGTTGCTGTCACGACCCCTCTTAACTTTGTTTCTAAAGCCCCTCCTGAGAAAATTGTTACATCTGTGCCTGTTACTACCACTGATCTCAGAAGAATGGATCAAAATATAGCAGGGAGTGCAGTTTCATATGAGGAAACACTTTTTAAAGTAAAAGAGGCTAGAGTGCAGGCTGAGGATGCTGCTGCTTTTGCTGCTGCTGCTGTTAGTCATAGTCAGGGAATATGGAATCAGCTGGAGAAGCAGAGAAAGACTGGAATGTCACCGGATATTGAAATCAAACTGATGTCTGCGGCTGCTGCAATAGATGCTGCTGCTGCTGTGGCAAAGGCAGCAGCAGCAGCTGCCAATGTTGCATCTAATGCTGCATTGCAAGCGAAACTGATGGCCGATGAAACAGTAAGATCTACTAGTTACAGAAATGATGATCAAAGCTATGCAGTTTCACTTTCTGGTGGTGTTAATAACATGGGAAAGGCAACTTCTGCATCCATTTTGAGCGCCGATGATGGAGCTAACAATTCTAGTTCCATCCTTGTTGCTGCAAGAGAGGCTGCCAGAAGAAGAGTTGAAGCTGCTTCTGCTGCATCAAAACAAGCTGAGAACATGGATGCTATTGTGAAAGCTGCAGAATTGGCTGCAGAGGCTGTAGCTCAGGCTGGAAAAATAGTTGCCATGGGCGATACCTTTTCGATGGATGAGGCAGTAGCATCTGGTTCAGAGAGTTACTTAAAAGTAGCTCAAGTAACTTCTGGAAGAGGCTCTAAATTCGTTGATGTCAGTAGAGAAAATCTTAAAATAGATAAATCTGGAGAAGGTCCGGACACTTCTTCCAGACGCATAGAAGAGACCAATTACCTGAGGCCTCCTACTTCAATAGGGACCTGTGAAGATGATATGAGACTGGTAGATGTCATTTCTAGTTCTGGTGCTTCCGTAGTAAAAGATGCTAGGGCACAAAAGGGCAGGAAAGCTTCTGATTTGTCTAAGACCATTGGGGTGGTTCCTGAGTCTGAGAATGGATCAAGATCTTCCCAGAATGAATTTGAAAAAACTGAGGAGATGTTAAAGGGAAATAGCATCAAGAAGGGTTCCCATGTTGAGGTTTCATAATTTCCATTTATTTTCTTGCCCTTTATGCTTTGGAGATTGTTTTGGTGGTGATGTTGGTTAATGTTATTTACCAGTATTTTATGGTTTTCTGTTTGCTGCATTCATTAATGTGATCATTTTTCTAGGTTTTCAAGGATGGGAATGGATTTAAATCGGCCTGGTTCACAGCCAATGTGTTGAGTCTAAAGGATGGGATGGCTCATGTCAGTTATGATGAACTTAGAACTGCTGAAGGTAAGGTATTCTTGATGTTAACAGTGCATTTTTAGGATAAGCTGAATTCAATCTCTTGTTAAAAGCTGGAAAGTTTGATAATATTCTGTTCCTTGTCTTGGTGAACATTTTGTGGGGAAAGTAATAATTTTGAAAAATTATGCCTTCAGTGCTCAGGTTTCTGGTATTATACACACCATTTTCAGAAGAAACTTGATTTCTGTTGATTCTTGTACACAATCTGCTGTGAAATCATGTATTTGAACTTGTTTGGAATGGTTATGGGCTCTATTTGTCTGGTTTGTTGTAAAATGTCTTATGTAAAGGAACTTTGTTGTATATGAATTTATATGCACAGAGATGCATGTACAGTGACATTCAGTTTGGCTTTGCTCCAGAATACAAGTGTATTTTCACTCTGTTCATATTAATCAATCTCATTCCCCATGCCTCAGATAAGCATGCACTTGATCATTTGCATTCAACTATTTGATTTGTGTAGGAGCAGAGAAGCTAGAAGAGTGGGTGCCACTTTTTGGTGAAGGAAGTACATCACCCAAAATACGCATTGCTCGTCGTGTTACTGCAATGCCATTTGAAGGAACAAGAAAGAGACGCAGGGCTGCAGTTGTAGACGATCCTTGGTCTGTAGGTGATAGAGTTGATGCTTGGATTCAAGATAGGTATGCATTGAATGTTTATATTTGTGGTTCACATGACTGACATTGATAGATCATCCGAAACTCATTGGTTAAGTTCCTTATTGTAGTTTGCAGGGTGCTATGTACTGGATGGTCCCTGTAATTAGGTTACATTTTGTTGGTGTATAGAAGCAAGTTTATCTATGTAGTCCTTATATGTTTTTTCTAAAGGATTCAGGATCTGCTCTTTGTTTGCAAATTATATCTGCTTTAGGATAGTATCAAACTATTATTAACTGTCCTTTCGGCTGAATTGGAGAGATTTCTGAGGACTGCAAACAGAGTATGGCGATGTGATATTACTCTGTTCAATATGATAAGTCTAGGGAGGGACAGTGTGAATGATAAACACACATATGTAAAGTAATAGTAGGCCTTTGTATACCTAGCCAAGATACATTATTGATCAACAAATTGATCTAATTCATACTTTTAAAAGCCAGCTTATCTAAGTTATCTAATTATGAGATTGATAACTAGCACAATAAAAGTTCTTAGACTGTTGTCTCTGCATAACTGCAAGAGCTATGAACTGTAAGTTAATAATCCAGTTTCCTTTATTTATTATGTAAAAAAATATTAAAATCAATGGAAACTTAATATCTGCATGATAGGAAACCTTAGCAATATAAATAAACTCTGCCATATAAAATGCTAAAACAGGACAGTGGGTCCTATAATGCCCTTTACTGTTTGTATGTGATCTATGTGTGTGGATTGTCTTCTAACAAGTGCAATCAACCTGGTTGAATAAGTTTTTTCTCTTTGGTTTGCCTAGGCAAGTTACTATTTCATCATTGTAGCGGGATATGGCTTCTCCTCCTTAAAGATCATGAACTTTTTATTTTTGACATTATCTCCTCTGTTTAAGAATGTCCTTACTGACTGACCAAATTTTTTACTCTTGTACATTTATTTTTCAGCTGGTGGGAAGGTATTATTACTGAAAAGAGTATTAAAGATGAGACTATGTTCACTGTCCATTTTCCAGGTGTGTAACCATAGATGCAATTTAATGATAATTAGAACCTGGAAATGCGACTCTATTGTTTGTTAACAGAGCTTGGCCACTTGAAATGAGTTTTCTGCTTCTTTGGTTGCAGCCCAAAATGAAACATCTGTAGTCAGAGCCTGGCATCTCAGGTCATCGCTTATATGGAAAGATGGGGAATGGATTGAATGGTCTAGCTTGAGAGAAACTGGTCATCCTACTCATGTGGTACTTGTTAATTTTGTCCTCCTTTCCTTTCCACAGCCCTCCCACTATTATTTTCCCTGGATTTGCTTTAGACTTTTCCTTACTGTTGCAGTGTATCTACAATTTGGCTTTTTCAGGGTGATACACCACAGGAGAAGCGACAAAGAGTACGAAGCCCTGCTGTGGAAGCCAAGGGAAAGGATAAGGTGCCAAAAATAGTTGATTCTCAGGAATCAGATAAACCTAATGAACCAAGGTTGCTGGATATTTCTGCCAATGAGAGAATATTTAACGTTGGAAAGATCACTAGAGATAACAACAAACAAGATACATTGAGAATGACTCGGACTGGCCTGCAGAAAGAAGGATCACGAGTGGTTTTTGGAGTACCTAAGCCTGGAAAGAAAAGAAAATTCATGGAAGTAAGCAAGCATTATGTTTCAGATGGAAGTGGTAAGGTTAATGAACCAAACTATTCGGCTAAGTTCACTAGACCTATGAGACCTCAACCGTCGGGATCACGAGGATGGAAAAATACTTCTAAAGTTGAAGCAAATGAAAAGCAAGCTGCCATCCCCAAGCCCAAAGTTCTCAAGTCTGGAAAACCCCAATATGCTTCTGCTAGAACAGTTTCTTCCCGAAAAGACAATTTATTGAGTGCACAGGTTTCTTCCACAGCGGAATGTCCTAGTGCAGATCATATTGCAAAGACCACAGATTCTTCGAGCCACGCTGAAAATACTTCAGAGAAGCATAACCTCGTGGACATGCAATCCTTTTCTGGCTCCGAGGGAGACGAGGGCCCAGTCTTGTTTTCTTCACTTTCTCTGCCCTCCAAGAAAATATCATCCAATGCTAAGCCTGATAGGGTAAGTAAAGGAAAACTTGCCCCTGCGGGTGGAAAGTTGGGAAAAATTGAGGAGGACAAAGTTTTCAGTAGTCATACTTCAAAATCAGCAATTGATGTTGTTGAGCCTCGGAGATCCAACCGCAGAATTCAACCAACATCAAGAGTAAGCGCTAAGATTTAGTATTTATAAGCCTATGACAAAATCAATTTGCTGGAATTCCTTGCTTTAAACCATTATTTACTTGGTAGATATGTTCATAATCTTATTCAACTCTTTGCTTGATTTACTCTTTTTACTTTGTTTCTTTTAAATATTGTTGAAAAGCTTAGCTGTGCAATCTTACTATGCACTTCTGGATAACAACTTCATTATTCTTTTTGTCATTTAGAGAGTAATCACATAAAAGAGGTTTAACGTCTTTTAATTCAGACAGTTGTTAGGTTTTTTATTGCCGCATTTGTGGTTGATGGTTTTGGTTCAATATTGAAAATGTACATGCATTTGGAGTGAGTGACCTGAAGAGCTTATATTCTCGTTACAGCTATTAGAAGGCCTACAAAGCTCATTGATGGTTTCAAAAATTCCTTCTGCTCCGCATGATAAAAGTCAGAAAAGTAGGATTGGTTCCAGAGGTATGATCTCAAATCTTTTTCTGTCTGCTATATATATTATAGAGCTAAATCAATTGCATGTGCATGCCCTCAAACATGTATGAATCTAACTGCTCCATTACGGCAGGAAATAAGCATGATTGAAAAGGAGTTGCTAAAAACGTGACATCCAAATTGAAAGAAACGAATCCTCGTTGGCTGGATGACCAAAGACAGCAGAGTAGCTTTTCATGTATATTTATATTATAGTAGTGGAGATAGCTAGCTAGCTAGGATTGAATGGAAGAAATTATCGCTTCCTCTGATGAGATGTAGCACTAGCAGATAGATGTTCATAGTCATATTATATTTTTATCTATTGTAGCTTGCTTGTTCACCATTATGACTTGATCTCCTCTCCTCTTCCTTCCTCTCCTCTCTTTAGGCAGTTACTGTAACTGTTTGTTTGTATACTGAAACTCTTCTTTTAGTAGTTAATCTTGATCGTTAATCTTTTAATGTACACCTTTTGGAACTATCATTTCAAGTTGAGTTACCTGAGAGCAGTTACCCTCTTTCATTGGAATCATGAATTCCACTTGCACTGTACAGCCATTGATAATCATGAAACCCTTCAGGTGGATGGGGTGGGAGCACCCTGTTCCGCTGAGGTGTTCCAATCTTCGGTCACTTCATTTTGTACACATTTATGTTAAGGTATTTAATAGAATACGGTAAGAATTCGTTAATGGAAGCTGAAGGTTTGATATCATGTAAGCAATCAAATCATCTTTCGTTTAGAGGGCAAAATGAATGGAAAGATTGTGTTAACAGTATCAGTGCAACCTTGCAGTGATTGGATCACTTCATAAACACTCTGGACCTTTCCCACCCTTCATACTTTTAATCTCTATTGCATGTATTAACTTTAAATAAATGATAGTTTATAGGAAAGGTGTACGTCACATTCTAACCTTTTTTAAAAGATTCTTTTGCATTTTGACGTTTTAAAAATGGAATTCGTAATAACTAGTTAATATTTATTAGTATTTGCTATTTAGAATGTTAATTTAATTTACAATTTGAACTAATTAAATATACATGTAATCTTAAAAACAGTTTGTTAAAGGGGGCTTTAACATCAATTTTTTTGCAAAAAAATTACAAAATAATGTCAATTTATTTAATATATTTTTTTTAAAATCTAGAGTTATTTTAACCGGAATATGTCACATGTTTAAACTATAATTCTTTATATATTTTTATTTTTATTTAATATTTTAAATTATCACGTATTTTTTTTTATTTTGTACATAATATCTACATATTTTCAACTTAAATTTATTATTTAATATTTAATACGCACTAATTTTAAAACAGTCAAGTACGTTAAGAAGTAATAAAATATTATAAACATTTAATGTACAGAGTTAAAATAATTAAATTTTGAAAGGATACGTTAGTTAGAGTTGATGCGTTTTAGACAGACAAAGTACATGGAATTAGGGACATAGGATAGTTATTGATGCGGAGGTAAAGAGCAAAAGATGTGTTTTAAATATCTAGTATCTGTCATACAAAGCAATAGAAAGATTGATGAAGACACAGTTCACCGAATTAGATTTGAGTGTTTTAAATAGAGAAGTACATTAAGAGTTTTGTAAGAAAATATCACTTAAGCTTAAAAGTAAATTCTATTCTATCGTTTAATAATTAGGTCAATCATGCTTTATAGAACAAAATGTTGGCCCATTAAATAAGTGCATAGTTATAGTCAAATGATGACGGAGATACCGATGCTTTGTTAGATGTACAATCTTATTAAGAGAAATAACATCAAGAATATAATAATAACAAACAAATTAATGGTAGCTAATATTATTAACAAATTAATAAAGATAATACTTAAGTAGTTTGGATATATTAAAAGGGGACAACAAGATGCTTTAATGAAAAGATACGAAAAGATTGCATTTAGAAACTATAAGAAGAAAAAAGAAATGCCTAAGAAAAATTAGGAGGAGATAATAAAAAATGATATGACAATGTTGTAACTTATCAAGACATAAACTGCAATAGAAAACTTTGACGTATTTAGATTCAGATAAAGAATTTCTCGTAAAGAGAGTTCTCGTAAGTTTTTTAACTCTCTCCCATTGTAATTACCTAAACTTGTAAATAGGAAGCATTACATATTTAGTAGTCTTATGATATTCAGTAGTTTTATACCTAGCTACCTTGAATTAGTAGTCTTATGATAATCATGTCGATGATTATTTATTTATTTATTTATTTTTTCTCTCATGCATTATTTGAAAACCTCTAGTTAAAAGTAAGACTACATATTACTAGACCTTTCCAGATCTCATCTCATGTGCCAGTAAAATTTCTACAGAATGGTTGTGTTGTAATTAAAACAATTAAATTTAGTAAAAATTAACCATATTCGATATTTATAAATAAATTTTAATATCATAATTAGATACATATTACCTTACAAACTAATTTTAGTTATTTTCACAGTATTCAAATTTTCGTGACTCTTACCACTTGATTATAAATGGATTACATCAATTTCATGATTGCCCCACTCTGATTTGCATGCCACAACACGTGCCTAGAGAGTCATGTATAAACAATTGCAGCTCATCTAAGTTTCTGTACAGAGTTCCATTTTAGACTACAAATTAAGATTATTACAACAAGAGTTTTCACTTCTGGTCAGAGCCTATGAGATAATAAGTTCATCCTCCACATGTACTTCTTCCCTGCTTTGCCATGGAATTTCACAGGATAGGAAGTTGTTGCTCCCTGGCATCATTGTTTCTGAATGGTTTCTCACAGATGCAAGATGCTGGATACTCATGATATTCACCTCGACGAGGTTTCATCTCATCAGGCTCTCCCATGAATCCCCTCTGTACGGATTTAACCTTTCTTGAGAATTCCTTCCATCCCATTTTCTCTCTTGCAATGAACAACGGAGTCAGTCTCTTTGCATTAGGTCTGATGGTCCTCTTATGCCCTGCGTACCTCCTTGTGTTCATCATATGAGACACAGCAATACCAGTTAAATACAGGATGATACATGAACAAGCTGATTTAGTACTAAAGCTGATTGGAAATAACTATTCAATAACACAAATCATGTTTCAATTCTCTTTCCATTTTAAGCCTATTCAACAATATGGTTTAACTACTTCCCAAAGTCAAAGCATTGTAGAAAAGCCGTGTCTCTCACCTTCGGCCGGCAAGAATCCTGGCCATGTTACCATTGTTGTTTGTCACAAAGACATCACTCTCATCACAAACAATGTAATCAATAGCTGCCAGGCGAGAAGAGAATGGAAGAAACTTTTTCAGTTCTTTCCCGGCAAGCATCTCCTTCGTGTAGAAGTTAGGGAAGAGTTCTCTGAGCGGTTGTAAAGTCTCTTCTCCACCATATATTTCCCCAGAAGCAACATAAAGATATGTGTCATTGGCAAAACCAAGGCCACGCAGCATCAAACCAACTTCGTGAGGAGTAAGTGGACACTTTCCCCTTGCTCTCTCATCTTCAGCACTTAAATCCTGAGATATTGCAAAGGAACAAACTTTTTGCCAGATTATAAGATGGCAAACACAAGAACCATAATTCAACGATTTCTAAGGGTGACCAAAAGGAGAATATCTAGCATCGTAACAAAACACGGAGAGCATGCATCGTTCTATCTCTTAATGAGCGAAAGGTCATAAAGGATAGGAATCTCACCGGAAGTGTTTCCCATCTCTTCCTTATTTCACCAAGTTCAAATTTCTCCTTTTCTCCCCCACCATAATAACATCCCGAAAAGGCAAGCATATCAGGCTCAAACCTGAAATTCATAAGGTTTTAGCCACAAGAGAGATAACTATGTGTGCAGACAAACTAAGAAGTAGAGTTTTATATGCATTCATCGTGTCTCAGTCGGAGAATATAAGTTCGAGAAAAATTGTTGGTTGGATTAAATAGCAATATAGCTGAACACTAACTACTGTGAGGACTTCAAAAGGTGATTATGACCCATAAATAGAGTACATAGGCATAGACACTAGACAGAAAGATCCTTATGGCCCGCCTTAGTTTAGAAACAGAAATCCATTTAATGCACCTCACAAAAGTATCTCTATTGTTTAATTTTCTTCTCCTCTTTATGCACCTGAAACTGAGATTGAAATATGTGTATACAGAAGGTAGCAGATGTTGCATCTGCATCCAACATATATAGCAGTCTAACAAATGCTTCTCTTGAAATGCTGGTGAATTTCAAACGGATCATTCATTGAAGCATTTCAGGTAATATAAGACACACCTCAGATGAACTGCAATAAAGCGTCCAGCCATCGTCCTCATTTTCATTACAATAGTCTGACCGATTTCATGTATGGGCCTTGTAAATCTTAACGCGTGATAATTGACCCGGCATCGCAGCTTTTGCAGCTCTTCATCAAGGTCATTAGCAAGCCTATAGTCGAACTTTGTTAACTGAACAACCTGCAAAATTTTAAAGTTCATTAGCTGCCTCTGCAAGTGTCATGTTGAAGCTCCGTTTGCTAATCAAGAATGATAAAGTGGTGATAGGATTCAGTCACCGTTGCCAGTGGGACCATTTTCAGTCAAGATGATAAGATTGCATATGAAGC
>JANZLF010000001.1:25579015-25590934 GCA_026546835.1 Erythroxylum foetidum
AAATTCTTTAAATTTTTCAATATTTAGCCTTTTTTATATTGATCTAATATTGATTGAACCTTTTAAACCTTAAATCTTTTATTTTATCAGTTTAATTTTTGATTCTGTTTTTAAAACATTGATTATATGTATTTTTTGTTTTCTTATTATAAATCTATAAATTATATTGATAAACAATATAATAGTAAATAAGATAAGAGTCTAATTTCATGAAAAAGTAATGATTTACAGGTAATAATTTAAAATTATAATAAAAATAATTTAAAATTATACGATAATTAATAATTTATTAATAATTTAAAATTATAAAATGTCAAATAAAACGATTTAGTGAGAAAGAAAAACTGTTGAATTAATTTTCAACGATTAGATAAATTTGTATATTTCGCTTTTGAATAGGAAAAAATATTCATATAATAAATTTAAAATTACATCCTAACAGAAACATCAATTTTCATCGCTTTTCCCTCACTTTACGTTCACTTCTTTGCCTCTTTGTTCAATGAGATGCACCGAAGCCCAGCTCATAAGTTGTGTTCGAACTTATGTATGTCAATGGGTCATGGGCTGGGTTCGAGTCTCGGGCTAGTTTGCGCTCAGCCTAGATTGGCCCGTAGAGTTAGATCGGATGAGTTAGATCAAAATTGATATTTTTAATTTAAAGTTTTCTCTGATTAAAAAATTAAGGTTAGATTTGATAGAGTTTAATTAAATATGTATATTTTATTTAAAAATTTAAAAATTTAAATTTCAAACTTGAACCGAGTTGAAGATTAATTAACTCAAATCAATCATTAATTTTTAATTACATTGAAACATTCAGATTAGATCGGATTAATTTTTTCAAACCTAAACATAATTATAAAAAATGGTAATTTAATCTATATGATTTGACATTTTTATAAAAAAAAGCAAAAAAAAAAAATAGTGGCCACAAAGTGGAATTAAAGTCCCTCACGGTGTACAACCATAGTTTTAAAAATTGGACCGGAGCGTTTGATTTGATCAGTGATCGATGGGTTATTTGGTCCGGTTCACCCTTTTAAATCGGTTCTTAATTAAATCAGTAAAAATTGGTCAAAATTTATCAATTGATCGGTCAAATCGGACTGATCCGACCATTGGTTCAATAATTTTTTTTATTTTTTTATTTTTATTTTTTTTAATATTATTAATATTATATATACTTAAATATAATTATTGTATAATTATGACGTATGGTTCAACCGGTAGTTGAACAATTGAATAGTTAAATCGATAATCAATAAAACCTTCGATTGGATAATCGGTCCGAATTTGAAAATACTGTGTACAACAGTTAAAATCTCTCTCACACATTGTATAATCCGCTGCCCCCACAAAACAAAACCAGAAAAACTGACGCCTCTCGCACAAATACGAACATTCATATATAATCCAACAGCTCTCTTCTTCTTCTCTTGCTCTCTCGCTTGAGGCACAGAAATGGAGAGCGTAGCATTCCATTCTTTCTCCACCACATCCTCTTTCTCTGTCTCTACCCCTTCTCGCACTTCCTTGTTTCAGAGATCACCAAAGCCTTTCTCCAAATCCTCACCCTCCACTCCCTCTCTCCCCGCCCTCCGATCACCGTCTATCTTCTTTCCAAGACCCGTTCTTTTCTCTGCACTTCGCACGCCGTTCAAAACCCATTTCCCGGTTCGAGCCTCCTCTGAGAATTCCGATGCCTCGACGACTGAGACTGCTCCGGCGAGCCCAAATCCTCCTCCACAAGGAGCAAAGATTGTACCTTTAATCATATCTCTGGCTATTGGCGTTGCGGTTCGATTCTTTGTTCCTAAACCCGTTGAGGTGACCCCACAAGCATGGCAATTGTTGGCAATTTTTTCGTCCACTATCGCTGGACTTGTTTTGAGTCCTTTGCCAGTTGGGGCATGGGCGTTTATTGGTCTTACAGCCTCAGTTGTGACTAGAACTCTCAGCTTTTCCACTGCTTTTAGTGCGTTTACTAATGAGGTCATTTGGTTGATTGTGATCTCTTTCTTTTTCGCTCGTGGGTTTGTCAAGACAGGGTTGGGTGATAGGATTGCTACTTATTTTGTGAAATGGTTGGGGAAGAGCACTTTGGGATTGTCTTATGGATTGACCATTAGTGAGGCATTTATTGCCCCTGCCATGCCAAGTACTACTGCGAGAGCTGGTGGGGTGTTTTTGCCGATTATATCGTCATTGTCGTTGTCTGCTGGTAGTAAACCAGGGGACCCTTCTTCCAAGAAGCTTGGATCCTATCTTGTTCAGTCCCAATTCCAAGTTAGTGCTCTTTAGCAATTTACGAATGAGATTCTGTGAATGCTCCTCTAATTTCAATAGCTTCGTAATCTAGTTTAAATCCTGGTATTTAATGTGGTAAGAATGACTGTATTTTCCCGTTGTTGACTGATTGATTCACTTGTGCATCGATTAAAAGGTGTAATATGACTGTTTGTTGGTGATCACTATTTGTGAGGTTGGTTTTAGAATTATGAGTTTGTAGATGAATTGTAGTTTTTAATCTAGAAACTTCCTTTGTGCATGGCTTCTTTGAGCTCCACTTTATGAGGAATTCCTTCTATTTGTGACTCTACACGGTAATTAAAAAAAAAAAGAACAGGTTTTACTAATGTTATTCTGCCACAAGCAGTTCTCCCCAATGCTAAAATTGAAAGTGCTGATCCTTCAAGCATTTTATATTGTGAGAAGTGGTCTCAGACTTGTTTAGTCATTTGCATTACGGCCTGGATACAGAAGAACTATATTGAATGGTGAAATGTGCTAATAATAGATGCCAGATTCGCTTAGGGAATTGCACTTAGGATCTGGTAACAGAAGTACTATTCAGAATGTCCATCCTTATTTGAATTTGATCTCACTATGGAACTTATAATGGAACAACATTCAGGGTAATTACTCCATTTTATTGCTAAATGCAAGAAGTGGGTTTTTATGAATTACAATATTGAAACTTTGATCAATTGAAGGGAAAAACAAAAACTTTCTTGTTTGGTGCAACTGCCGATGCGTATGTTGTTATCGAGAAGTTTTGCAATCATCACAATCTCTTGATGCATTACTTGTGCATAAACTTTGTTTATTTCCTGATTTTGAATGTCAAGTATTTCATTAGTTGATACAACAATTCCTTACAACATATCATTTTATATAAGACTTCATAAGTTTCTTTTCGTCTTCCTGTTTTCTGTATTATTGTTAACTTTTGTGACTTTTATATGATTGTTTACAGTCTGCTGCAAACTCTAGTGCTCTTTTCTTAACTGCTGCAGCTCAAAACTTGCTATGTCTCAAATTAGCTGAGGAGCTTGGGGTGATAGTTTCAAATCCTTGGATTTATTGGTTCAAGGCTGCTAGCTTGCCAGCAATTATTGCTCTTCTTGCTACACCACTTATCTTGTATAAACTTTATCCTCCTGAGACCAAAGATACTCCAGATGCCCCTGCCATTGCTGCGAAGAAACTAATGCATATGGGTCCTGTGACAAGAAGTGAATGGGTTATGGTTGGTACAATGGTTCTTGCAGTTTCTTTATGGGTGTTTGGGTAAGTCATATCTCATACATACTATCATTGGGTTGAATTGAGCATAATTTAAAGAACAGAGGTTGCTTTTAGTTGGACCATTTATTTGACTTCCCTAATTTGATCTGTGCACGCCACCCTTCCAAATCAACCATATCACCCCAAACTTGGTAATTCAATAGGAAATAGCTGCGTAATCAGCTTTCTTTGACTTTGCAGTATACTTCCTTACTGCCTTTTTTGACCTTTAGTTTTACAATTTGGTGCATTTTGGTTCCTAATGGTACTTAAAAGTCAAATGCCTAATGTAGCTTGGATCTACCAACTCTATGTGATGTTTTAAACTTTCTACCTATAATTTGCTAACTGGTATTTTTAACATGGCAATTGTTGTTTTCCAGGTTGGTGATTCTTGCAACTATGGGGTTGGGGAAGAAAATTTTTCTTGTTGGGACTCTTAACTATTTGATTAATTAATAGATGTATAGAAAATCAAAAGTTATAAAAGCATGGAACCGATAATTTGCAATATGAACATTTTTGGAATACAACATCCATGCAATTTTTGAGTTTGTGTTTGACACACTGACACTGATCACATAATTATTTTCTTATTAAGTAGGCCAATGGATTATGTTTTTCAAAGAAGGAAGGGGAATCATAATTAGCAGAATTTTGCTAATGCGAGAAAAGGACATTGCAGCTGTCACTTTCTGTGCATATATGGGCTTCTAATATCTGATATTACTTGCATGTTGTGCAGGGATGCTGTTGGCATACCAAGTGTTGTAGCTGCAATGATTGGCTTATCACTCCTCCTTCTTTTGGGGGTCCTTGATTGGGATGACTGCTTGAGTGAAAAATCAGCATGGGATACGTTGGCTTGGTTTGCTGTTTTAGTGGGCATGGCTGGCCAACTTACAAACCTTGGTATAGTGACATGGATGTCGAATAGTGTCGCCAGTTTGATTCAGTCACTCTCTTTGAGCTGGCCTGCAGCATTTGGTCTTCTTCAGGCGGCTTATTTCTTCATTCACTATCTATTTGCGAGTCAAACTGGACATGTCGGAGCTCTATACTCAGCATTTCTTGCCATGCAGATAGCAGCCGGGGTACCTGGAGTGCTTGCAGCTCTGGCTTTGGCTTATAATACAAATCTTTTTGGTTCTATTACACATTATAGCAGTGGCCAGGCAGCTGTATACTTTGGAGGTCTGCCCTCTTTTCTTTAATGCTATGCATATAATCCTTCATGCTTTATATTATACAGCCTTCTTTCGACAGCAAACCAATGTTAGCTCATTAGCCCAGTTATTCCTTGCTTTCTATTTCCTTTTATAGATGGACATAGATGTGAGAAGAAGAAAGTTGAATCTCTCACAACACTAATTGAATATCACATGACACTTTGATACTTGAATTCATTTATTTTCTTTTCCTCATAACTACTTCCAAATTGCTTCTTTTCATCCATTAATACATAGTTTTCATGTATTTTTCTGGTAGTCTGAGAACTCATCAGATGTTAACTTTCATTTTTCAACAGCTGGATATATAGATCTCCCGGACGTATTCAAGATGGGATTCGTGATGGCTGTATGTAATGCCATCATCTGGGGAGTGGTAGGAACTTTTTGGTGGAAATTTTTGGGGCTCTACTGATTGCTGCTTTGCCATGTAAGTAAGAGTTTGAGATTCCATTACACAGGATGTCCTATTTCAAGGAACATTGGGTTATTTCAAAGGAAATTTTGAGTTTATTGTTCAACTTTTTCATCAGATTTTCGTTGATAATGTGGATTGAATTCAACACATCAATACCATTTCACTTCCTTTTGTCTCTGCTTTCCATGACATGTTTATCTTCTGAGAATCTATCTAAGACCATTCACTTCAAAAACCCCTGCCCTTTGATTTCCAGTTTGCAATGGCCAACAAGAGAATGTGTAGTAAATTGGCAGTACTCACTTATTGGACAGTGTATGGAACAGAACTTTTACCTAATAACAACAACTGAGTAGGAATCTTTCTGATGCGTCGATTGTAGAGAGAACTAGTAATACGCAGTCTTATCTCTGAATATTCGAGAGATCGTTTCCAAAAAACTTCTACTTAGTGGGGCATAACAACATCAGTAGTGACAAAACTGTTAAAAAAAGATGAAATATATATAATTCCTGTAAGATGAATGAACTCCTTTTCTTTTTTATAAGTTTTAATTCTATTATCAAATAGTATAGTTTCATTACTTAAAAGAAAAATTCCTTGCTTAATACTTGCTTCTCAAATATTTTTCAGCAAGTTCTTAATAATCTTAATAATGGTTTCTGTATTCATTAATCTCTTATCTAATGATTATTATAGTGATTCAGTCTTCTTCAATTACATTAGTATGAGACTCAGCATATATAATCTTTTATTAAATAATAGTAACCATCCATTTCTTCTATTTGTTTTAAATTTTTAATGAAGTATAAAATGAAGTTCTTAACTTTTCTTTAATTAATGTTTTTATACATCCTAATTAATTTTATAATTCAGGTAATTCATTAAAAAAAAGGATTTGACAAGGTTATTTTATTTTTTAAATAAAATTACTTAATTTTGCAAGAAATATAATTAACTGTTGGACTTAGGTTAAACAAGTCCATGTGTTGTGTCATGGTCCAACCCTAGCCCAAAGCTATCTAAGTCGGTTCGTTTCATAGACATAAATCCCAAACTGATCAGAGTGATAGACAAGAGAGTCTCAGTCGCTCTTTCCCAAATCTCATCGAACAGGAGACTGAGTGAAAATTGGTACCCATTTCCCACAACCATTTTTGTTCCTTAAAAACCCTAATTAATTCGCACTCCAAACTCAATACCCTATCGAATCTAATTTTAATCCATCATCCATGGATCCTGAGATTGCCAAAACCCAGGAGGAGCGCAAGAGGATAGAGCAAGAGCTGGCCTCCCTCACCAAGATCACCTTCGACACCGACCTCTATGGCGGCTCCGACCGCGATGGCTATGTCACCTCCATCCCTGTTAACGAAGACGAGGAACCAGAACCTGATAACGAAGTCGCTCGTAAGCTCGCGTCTTACACGGCCCCGAAGTCCCTCCTCAAAGAGATCCCTCGCGGCGGGGATGATGAAGATGCCGGCTTCAAGCGCCCCTCCAAGATTATCGACCGCGAGGACGATTATCGCCGGAGGAGGCTGAATAGGGTGATTTCGCCGGAGCGTCACGATGCCTTTGCCTCCGGGGAGAAGACGCCGGATGCGTCGGTGAGGACGTATGCGGATGTGATGAGGGAGGAGGCGTTGAAAAGGGAGAAGGAGGAGACGTTGAGAGCCATTGCCAAGAAGAAGAAGGAGGAAGAGGAGGCTGCTAAGGAGGGCGGTGGGGCTGCCGGTTCAGCCCCTGCTGCTGCTGCTGCTGCTGCTGCTCCAAAGAGGAGGAATAGGTGGGATCAGTCTCAGGATAACGAAAATGCTGCTGCTGCTGCTAAGAAAGCGAAAACTGGGTCGGATTGGGATTTGCCTGATGCCACCCCGGGAATTGGACGGTGGGATGCTACTCCGACACCGGGGAGAATTGGAGATGCGACCCCTTCTGTGGGGAGAAGAAATCGGTGGGACGAGACGCCCACCCCAGGGAGGTTGGCAGATTCAGATGCAACTCCCGCTGGTGCTGTTACTCCTGGAGCTACCCCAGCTGGGGTTACTTGGGATGCTACTCCCAAAGGTTTGGTTACACCTACGCCTAAAAGGCAGAGGTCTCGTTGGGATGAGACTCCCGCCACTATGGGGAGTGCTACGCCTATGGCTGGTGCTACACCCGCAGCAGCTTATACGCCTGGAGTTACGCCTGTTGGTGCTAGTGATTTGGCTACTCCTACGCCTGGAGCGATTAATTTGAGGGGTGCAATTACTCCAGAGCAGTATAATTTATTGAGGTGGGAGAGGGATATTGAGGAGAGGAACAGGCCATTGACCGATGAGGAGCTTGATGCTATGTTTCCTCAGGAAGGATACAAGATTTTAGAGCCGCCGGCTTCTTATGTGCCTATTAGAACGCCTGCAAGGAAGTTGCTGGCAACCCCGACACCTCTAGGGACTCCTCTCTATGCTATTCCGGAGGAGAATAGAGGCCAGCAGTTTGATGTGCCAAAGGAGGCTCCTGGTGGGTTGCCATTTATGAAGCCGGAGGATTATCAATATTTTGGGGCATTGTTGAATGAGGAGGAAGAGGAGGAGTTGTCACCAGAGGAGCAGAAGGAGAGGAAGATTATGAAGCTGTTGTTGAAGGTTAAGAATGGGACACCTCCTCAGAGGAAGACTGCTTTGAGACAGTTGACTGATAAGGCGAGAGAGTTCGGTGCTGGGCCACTATTTAACAGGATATTGCCACTGCTTATGCAGCCTACTTTGGAGGATCAAGAGAGGCATCTTTTGGTTAAGGTGATTGATAGGATTCTATATAAATTGGATGAGTTGGTTAGGCCTTATGTGCATAAAATTCTTGTTGTCATTGAGCCACTTTTGATTGATGAGGATTACTATGCGCGTGTTGAGGGTAGAGAGATCATCTCTAATTTGAGTAAAGCAGCTGGTTTAGCTACAATGATTGCTGCTATGCGTCCGGATATTGATAACATAGATGAATATGTTAGGAACACAACTGCTAGGGCTTTCAGTGTTGTTGCTTCTGCTCTTGGAATTCCGGCTCTCTTGCCTTTCTTGAAGGCTGTCTGTCAGAGTAAGAAATCATGGCAAGCTAGGCATACTGGAATTAAGATTGTTCAGCAGATTGCTATCTTGATTGGTTGTGCTGTTCTTCCCCATCTGAGGTCTCTTGTAGAAATCATCGAACATGGATTGAATGATGAAAATCAGAAGGTGAGAACAATTACGGCATTATCTTTGGCTGCTCTTGCTGAGGCTGCTGCTCCATATGGTATTGAAAGCTTTGATTCTGTTCTGAAGCCTCTGTGGAAAGGTATTAGGTCGCATCGCGGCAAGGTCTTGGCTGCCTTCTTGAAGGCAATTGGTTTTATTATTCCCCTTATGGATGCATTATATGCCAGTTACTACACCAAGGAAGTCATGTTTATTCTGATCCGTGAGTTTCAGTCACCTGATGAAGAAATGAAGAAAATTGTGTTGAAAGTGGTCAAGCAATGTGTGAGCACTGAGGGTGTGGAAGCTGACTATATTCGCAGTGACATTCTCCCCGAGTTCTTTAGGAATTTCTGGGTTAGAAGAATGGCCTTGGATAGGAGAAATTATAAACAACTTGTGGACACGACTGTGGAGATTGCTAACAAGGTCGGTGTGAAAGATATTGTGGGGAGAATTGTTGAGGATCTTAAGGATGAGAGTGAACCTTATAGGCGTATGGTGATGGAAACAATTGAGAAGGTAGTTTCAAACTTGGGTGCATCTGATATTGATGCGAGGTTGGAAGAACTTCTGATTGATGGGATTCTTTATGCTTTCCAAGAGCAGACTAGTGATGATGCCAATGTGATGCTTAATGGATTTGGTGCAGTAGTGAATTCACTTGGGCAAAGGGTGAAACCTTATCTTCCTCAGATATGTGGTACCATAAAGTGGCGTTTGAACAACAAGAGCGCCAAGGTGAGACAACAAGCAGCAGATCTTATTTCTAGGATAGCTGTTGTCATGAAGCAGTGCCACGAAGAGCAGCTTATGGGTCATCTTGGTGTTGTCTTGTATGAGTATTTGGGAGAAGAATATCCTGAAGTTCTTGGATCAATTCTGGGGGCTCTTAAAGCAATCGTCAATGTTATTGGTATGACCAAAATGACTCCTCCTATCAAGGATTTGCTTCCCAGATTGACACCAATTCTAAAGAATAGGCATGAAAAAGTACAGGAGAACTGTATTGATCTTGTTGGTCGTATTGCCGACCGTGGAGCTGAGTTTGTTCCTGCTAGAGAGTGGATGAGGATTTGCTTTGAGCTCCTGGAAATGCTCAAGGCTCACAAGAAGGGTATTAGACGAGCTACAGTGAACACTTTTGGTTATATTGCTAAAGCCATTGGGCCTCAAGATGTGCTTGCAACTCTATTGAACAATCTCAAGGTCCAGGAGCGCCAGAATCGTGTTTGCACCACCGTAGCAATAGCTATAGTTGCAGAAACGTGTTCTCCTTTTACTGTTCTACCTGCCCTGATGAATGAGTATCGTGTTCCCGAGCTCAATGTGCAGAATGGTGTCTTGAAATCTCTCTCATTCTTGTTTGAGTACATTGGTGAGATGGGCAAAGACTACATATATGCGGTCACACCATTGCTGGAGGACGCCCTTATGGACAGAGACTTAGTCCACAGGCAGACTGCTGCTTCTGCAGTTAAGCACATGGCGCTTGGAGTTGCTGGGTTGGGTTGTGAGGATGCTCTTGTCCACTTGCTGAACTATGTGTGGCCAAACATATTTGAGACTTCACCTCATGTGATTAATGCTGTCATGGAAGCAATTGAAGGAATGAGAGTGGCTTTAGGTGCTGCTGTTGTTCTCAACTATTGTCTTCAGGGGCTGTTCCATCCTGCTCGGAAGGTGAGGGAAGTGTACTGGAAGATCTACAACTCACTCTACATTGGATCTCAGGATGCTCTGGTAGCAGCATATCCAATTCTGGAGGACGAGCATAATAATGTATACAGTAGGCCAGAATTGATGATGTTCGTTTAGACCATAATAGCTGTTAGCTGTAGTTTAGTTAAAAGCCCATTTGCATTGCATGTTAAGACTCAATTCGACTCAACTCGAGATAACTAGGTGGGGATTGTTGGTTACATACTTCTTTGATCTTTTTCTAGTGTATGAAAAAGGCTATGGTATGGACTATCGACATGCTTTATAGGATTAAACGCCATGGTTTCGTGATATTTGATGTACTTCTGACACTTATCATATTGGTCAATGTAGTAATCTCTTCGATGAGTTGGGTTTGGACCTGTTTTCTGATTTTCTTATTTATTCTAAAAATTATCAGAAAATATTTCTATAATATTAAAAAGAAAATTTTCAAGTATTTCTCAAGCTTTAAGGTTATTTGCCACTCTTATATACCATGATGATTATTAGTTTTAAAAATGAGAAAATTATAATATATGAAAAATGAGCACAATAATTTGGAACGAACAGACCTTAGCCTTACGTTTATAAAGTTATGATGGATTACTTTGCGATCATTGAGACACGAGATCTTTTATGTCAGTTATGGTGTTTCAATCTTATGCCAGATGATTTTATCTACAATGTGTGTAAGTTCTATGGATGAGATTTAATGAAACTGGTTTAGGGACAGAAGATCTGTTCTCTCCATTGTGGGCACAATGATGAAGCACAAAACATGAAAACAGAGCCCTCTCTTTCCAGCAAAAAGGACCTGGACCTTGTCAATGGACCAAGTAACGAAGTTTATTTGTTCTTTGTTTATGGGATGATGTTGTTCAATGGAAGTTCTATGGAGGCCATCAATTCATGTGATAGTGCTTTTTCTGAAGAATTTGAGTTTTGGTGACAAGGGGTTTGAGGAAAAAAAAAAAAAAAGTTCATTCGTATCTGGGTTAATGTCGGTGGATCTCCTCTTGAATGCGCAGGTAGGTTTCTTAATTTTGATGCAAGAAGCAAGGCTTTTCTAAGCATTGGACATAATAGAGAGAGAGGTGAATTGTTATCTGCTGTGTAGAGGAGAGGATGTATGCAAAGCACTTTTTATGAATTTTAAAGTTCCCTTTGCACATTTGATTGCCTTTATATGATTAATTTTCTCACGATCAGACCATGCTTTTGGTATTATACTAGCTTATGTTTGACTTGTGATTAAGCTTCAGCTTGGCCAATTAATCTGAAAAATGGAATTACTTTTTGGTCACGTAATTCACTTTATCATGTTGGACATTTTTCTCAAATACTTCTGCATTGTATCATCTGGGCGTTTATTATAAGTGTCAAACTTAATTGTAAGTGACATCACTTTGGTCACTGAAGCACCTCCAAAACGAGCAGCCAATGCGGACCACATGTCCTTTGCAGTTTTGAACTTACGGAACTCACACATGATATCATTATCCATGCTACTCAGCAACGTGATGTAAGCTAAAGAGTTTTTCTTTTTCCATAAGTCATACGCATCGCGGTCCCGTCTATGTTGGGGTGTTGTGCCCTCCTCAGGAACATTCATGGTTAGGTTTAATGGTTCTAGAGCCTCTTGCTCTTCTAGTACATATTAGATGTTCATACTCCAAATCTCGTAATTATCATCATTTAGTTTCTCACCCCTATTGAGTTCAGCAACTATATTCTTCGAAGCAGTAGCCATTTTCGAAACACTAAGTTTCTATAA
>JANZLF010000001.1:25669555-25683128 GCA_026546835.1 Erythroxylum foetidum
TATATCTATTAAATCATAAATATTTTAGCACAATTTATTATATAATTGATTATTGTTTATGTAATATGCATTCGTATAAATAGTCTGATTAATTTTTAATAACGATTTCTTTTAAAATAATTCACATGCAAATTTAATAAAAAGTATGCTTTTAAAAAATTTTAACTACAATTTTTTTTAATAAATATATATTTTAGAGTGAATGAAAGAGATCCATAAATATTTGCTAAGAGCACTCTAAGAAGCTCAAGCAAAACAATAAGACAGAAAAACATTTTCTTCGATATGGTATAAAAATTGACCAGGAAGAGGAGTTAATCATGGAAAATATTACTCTCTTATTTTTATATTTACCAAAGGATATAGTTTATAAATTTTCGACAACTCAAAACGATTAAGACATAAGCTTATTAACTAGTCAAGGATGAGTGTCCTTTGAATTAGGTAAGAACCTTAATTAACTCTCAACTATTAATTAATCCTCGAGGAGCAGATGCAAGGGTTAGTACGCCGAGCTTTGACTGTGTTGCTCTCTTCACTCCTGTGGATGCTTTGGAGTTCCATCCTCTGACTCACCGAAAGGACATAACGTTTGGTTTTTGTTCGATGGTTCAATAATACAGTAACTGCTTTGAGAGAAAACGCGGTGAATAATATGCTCCATCTGGTACGTCCATCGCGCTTCGAACTAGCCGCTGCACTAATCTAGGGAGCCTTCATGGATGCAACTAGAGAGAGACAAAACCATCAAACATTATGTGATGGGGACCTCGGTGGACTTGCGCATAAAACAGGAGTCCACGAGGAAGATGAATGATGAGTGGCAGCTAGCTGAAGGGGGATTTGGCTTCCACGAAAAATGCACTAGAGCAGTTAGTGAAGAGCTCGAATGTTCGAACATTTCATGTGAGCTGGTGAAGGTTTGCCAGCCCCAGATAGTGGAGCTTACTTTTTCGATACATATGATGGCAACTGGCAAGGGAATAGAAGTAAGGGTTGGATTGCCCGAAGAAGAGATGGCGTTATTCGAACTTCAACCTCATATAACTCTCAATGTACTGCCCCGCTTTCAATGCCCTTGAGCCGTATGTCCAAGGACTTGGAATTGTCGCATCACCTGTCATTAGTTGGTATATTCACATGTATCTACAAGCAACCTACCATGCATATAGGATAGGAGAGGAAATTATTGATCTGCTTCTGCTTGTTGTTAGATGTGTTTGTAGGAGTCTAAACCTAGTATTTCTTGTGTTCATCTCTATAAGTCATGTTACAGTTTTATTTATTTTTTCTGATTTTAATTGCTTTTTCTTTCAAATAAAAATAAAAGTATATTTAAATATTAATATTAATGTAATTTCACGATAGCCATTAATATTGATTTATTTAATTGCTAAAAACAATTTTGTGATTTTGATTTAAATATTTGATATTTTTAATTTTTAATTTTTATTTTATAAATAACTATTCTCAAAAATTTTAAATTATGTACTTTAAAGATATTTTAAACTTTAATGAAAAATTCCCAAAAGGATGTAGTTTCCCAAAAATTCTGATTCAGTCGCAATTGTTTTTAATACAAACGAAAACAGAAAAAGTAGATGGAAAATAAACAAATCAACACATGAGATTTGATAACACAGTTTGACACATCTTGTCTAGATTTGTAGGGCCTTCAACCAGCTTAGTCACTTTCACTAATAACAATAGTTTTATATAAGGCTTTATTGAGCCGACTCATTCAACCATTGACGTAATCTTTCATCCTCACTATCTGTGAAAGTAAATCATATCTAATAGTACGACCGCCTTGTATTAACTTCAACAAAAAATTTGCTCAACAATGTTTAATGATAATGATACGAAATAAACAACTTAAGTGATTAAATAATAAAAAACGTAAATAAGAACACTTCAAATAAGAAACAAACAACTTCCCTAATAATTCCAGCTTTTTCAAAGAAAAATTAGAAAGTTGTTTACAATGAAATATAAACGTTTTTTCACTTAACTTTGTAAAAATCAGAATTGCAAAATTTGCAATAGTTGCTGGAATTTTTCACATAACACCACTATCAACAGCCACCAGAAACATACCCAATCAATAATAAATCCACTCAACAAACATCACACTATCGACCAAGAATAGTAGTTGCAATTTCTAGAATTTTATCAAACCACAACTCATAATCAATAACCACAAAACTAACACCATGAACAATAAGACAGACACTAAAGATTCGTACACACATCATCAAAACACAGTTGCAAAAATCAACGCTTTCATCCTGCTCCACAACCCATCTCAATAGATGTTCAAAGCATAAGAAAATGCAGCTCTAAGAATCACACAAAGTCAACAACTTTTCAACCCACCATTGTCGTGTGAAGATGGAGAATATGCAGCATTAACTACATCATAACAAAAGAAAAGTGCAACACACACACATCGACCTAGGTTGCTTGAAACCCCAATAGAAAAAAAACTGCTTACTCATCCAATAAGCAACGGCAATTACAAATAAAACACAACTCAAAAATATGCACAAGTCACATGATTCAACCTATAAAAGTTTGCAATAGTTAAAGTTGTAGCTGAACATAATCAACTAGTAGAGATCATTGAAAATCATCTTAGGAATCTCAACTGCCAAGTCGTCCAAAACAACATCATTAAGCCCATATCGCATATGAATGTCAACCATAATCTTGCTACCATAATCAAGTTAAATATTCAATAAGATAACCATTATCACATCCCATCTTGATTAGAGTTTGAAACTTATCAAATTTGTCTTGGACAAGTCCCACAAAATCTCAATTAAGTCTAATTATCAAATAATGTCCAAAATTAAATAATTAAGATATATAACATATATCTTAATAATATCCCCTTTTTTGGCATTATTTGCCACATATTTGAAACTCCACCTAAACAAGATAATTGGGCATATAAACATCAAATACACAAACTACAATAGAACTCCCCCTTAATTAGTCAACAAGATTCAAGCATAATCAATTATCCAACGATATAGTTATCTAAAAATAATAGAACTCAAACCAAAACAATGTTGTTCCAACATACTGTTCTCCCTTTTCGGACAAAAGATGCCAAAAAGTAAAACTAATAGTCACGTAGTTACCTTGAAATCTCCCCCGAAATTGAATAGTCATCTCAGATGAAAACAAACAACTATATAGTTCTCCCTTAGCATATAACAATGCTAAAATTAAGAATGTCTTTAATACGATCAATCTCAGTGAATAAAGACGCATAAAAATCAACAGTAGGTGTAGCGGAAGAATTATAAGCATGTAGTATTAACAACAGAAGACCAAGATGATAATTTACCACCAATTAATACATATACCAACATATCATTGCTCACTTCAATTCCATCTTCTTAAGACTGATCAAGTTCATAAATCCCAAAAATGCATTCAAAGAATCAGAATTAAATTTAATCAATCTCCTCATCACATAAAACACATGAACACAAATTGGACAAATTCATACAACACACGATATAGAGAAATCAAGACAAAAATTGAAAAACTCGAATCATAGAAAACTCAAATCTTCCTATAGGTCTCCAACCAAACATCAACATTGTCTCGACAAAACTCATAAATCAAAACCCAAAAGCAAAACTCTCAAATCATTAAGCAGAGCCTCATTTTCACATATAATATTCAACAAATAAGAAAAAGACCAAACACATATCAACCACCCAAACCTTAGAAAGCTATAAATCAAAAACTCAAAAAGTCTAGACGTAACTCCTTCGAACCTCCTTTTTTAAAAAAAGAACATCAATATACTTCAAAAATGTAATTGACACTTTCTAACCTAAGTATGTTTTTGTAACGTGGGCTGCTATTGGAAATTCAATGGAGAGTGTCTAATTTTTTAATTTTTTCTAACCCAAGGATGTTTTAGTCATAGACAGTTACTGAAAATTTAATGGAAAATGTCTAATTTTTCAATTTTGACTCCTTTAAAATATCACTTGTAGTAGTTTATAACAAATTTGGGCTTATGTGCCCGATTACCCCACAAAGGTGACAAGAAGGTATAAATTTTCATTTCCTCCTAGGTAGAAATTTTCATTTCCTCCTTGAAGTTTCTCCTTAGACAGATCTGGTCACATCTTTTTTTTTAATCATTTGACTTAAAACATTCACCTTTATAGCCAGAGCCTTAAAGGTCTCCTTTAATCTTACCAATTTCTAACAAATTTTGTAACTTTTCAGTACCTCCATTTAACATTCTTATCCCTTTTTCCGTACTGACCAACTTCAACTTTGTTTCATTTAGTTCATCTACTGTAGATAACAACTTCTTCTCTAGATCTTAAATGATGTTCTTCTTGTAGAGTTTTCCTTTTTCAACTTCTTATTCTTCTTACATATTTAGACTTATTTACCATACATTAACTCATAAGCTTGGTAATTATCCACCATCTTATAATTCAAGTCACTGTCATAATCTGAAATTAAACTTTGGATTGATTCATCTGCATTTTTCCTAAAATTATAGATTGATTTATCCACAGTTTCATTATCAGTTTCTTCCTTCTTGGTTACGGTTAAGTAAGCAACTGGACTTTTGTTACATAAGGCAACCAACGTAGCACTATTTCTCTCAAATTCTTCTTCACTACCAAACTCACTTTCAAATTCATTTTCACTCCAAGTGTTAATGTAAGACTTCCCTTTTCTCCTTTTCAAAGTGTTACCATATTCTGCTTGCATATGTCCGAAATCTTGACACTCATAACATTGCATCTTCTTTACTTTTACTTGTTTTTTTGACGTAATTGTTAGAAGAACTCCCATCATTTTATCTGAACTCAAGTCTATCTTTTTCCACCTTCTTTAACCACTTGCTGAAATTTTTTATTAATAACTTCATATCTTCATTCTCATCGGATTCATCTTCTGACTCATTCATAGCTTTACCAATATCGGCTTGCAATGCCAATCCTTTATCCCTCTCCTATTTGCTTTTTAACAAGTGCATCTCAAAATTAGTAAGAATTCTAATTACCTTATCCAACAACAATTCATTGATATCATGAACTTCTTCGATGGCTGCAATTTTTGGTATGAACCTCAGAGATAATGATCTCAATGTCTTTTTAACAAGTTTTAAGTTAGAATACTTCTTCCCTAGTTGATGTGCTTGGATTGCTATGTCACACAATCTCTCATGGAAATCTTCAATAATTTCACTCTCATCCATCTTGAGCTTTTCAAATCTCACAACCAACATTTGAAGTTTTGAGGTTATTACAGATTTCAATCCCTTACGCATAGTTTGCAAATTTTCCCATGCTTCTTTCACCAATTCACATGCAGAAATCATACTGAAGCATCCTTCATCGACATCATTCAATGCATGAGAATTACCAAGCACTCCCTCTTCTTTAGCTCTTGTCCATTCAGATGGATCTTTAGGTACCTTTTCATTCTTTTCATCAATCGTTATTGGATGTGTCCAGCCATTCAACATCGATGTCCATGCCATGGTACGCCTTGTGCTTGAATGAATACTTTCATTCTCAATTTCCAAGGAGGATAATTCAAACTATCTAGTAACAAAGGCCTAATAGTTGTTGCCCCTTCTCTTATAGCCATAATTGCGAAACATGGATTTGCACTAACTTGATGTACCAAGTTCTGATTCAGTGATCCGCTCTAATACCAATCACACCCAATAGTATGACCGTCTCATACTAACCTTAACAGAGGATTTCTCAACAATGTTTAATGATAATGATATGAAATAAATAGCTCAAGTGATTAAACAATAAAGAACATAAATAAAAACATTTGAAACAAGAAACAAACAACTTCCCTAATAATTCCAGCTTCTTCAAAGAGAGATCGGAAAGTTGTTCACCAAGAAACATAAACGTTTCTTCACCAAAACGTTATTAACATCAAAGTTGCAAAATTCACGACGATTGCTCGAATTTTTTGCACACTAACACCACTATCAACAACCACCAGAAACATACCCAATCAACACTCAATCCACTCAACAAACATCACACTATTGACCAAGAATAGCAACCACAACTTCTGGAATTTTCTCATACCGAGCCATAAAACTAGCACCATAAACAATAAGGCAACCACCAAAGATTCACACACACATTAACAAAATCTAGCTACGAAATTAAAGGCTTTCAACCTACTTTATAGCCCACCTCAATAGAAGTTCAAAGCACAAGAAAGCGTAGCTCTAAGAAAAACACAAAATTAACAACTTTTCAACCATTGTTATCTTGCAAAGATGGAGAATATGAAGCATTAATGACAACATAACAAAAGAAAAATGCAGCATATACACATCAGCCTAGGTTGCGAGAAACCCCAATAGAAAAACAACTGCTTTCTCATCTAATAACCAACGACATTTTCAAATAAAACACAGCTCAAAAATACGCTCAAATAACTTGATTTATACTACAAAAGTTTGTAGCAGATAGAATTGTAGCTAAACACAATCAGTTGGTAGAGATCATCGAAAATCACCTTAAGAATCTCAGCTGCCAAATCATAAAAAAACGACACCATTCAACCCGTATAACATATGAATCCCAACCATAATCTTGCTACCATAATCAAATTAAATATTCAAAAGATATCCTTTATCACATCCCATCTTGATTAAAATTTGAAACTTATCAATTTTGTCTTGGGAGAGTCTCATGAAAACTCAACTAAGTCCAATTATTAAATAATGTTCAAAATTAAATAATTAAGATATATATAACATATATCTTAACACATAATATATATTTATCAAATAGTCATAAGATCTTTTATTTATTTATTTTCCAAATTTTTATTTTAAAATTTAAAATAATAAAAAAAATTTCAATTGATTAATTAAATTAAATTAGTCATAATGTTAATAACTAATAATTATTAGATGATATATTTAATTAATAAAAAATATAAAACTATAAAAAAATGAAGAAACCCAATTAAACAAACATTGTATTCAAATTTAAATTTTAAAATCAAACAAACTCAAACTCATCAAGTTAAAGCCTAAGCCACTCTTTTTCTAAAGTTATTTTGAAAGTGTATGCCACTTCAATAGATGACCACTCTTTATAAATGTCAAATGGCTATGAAGCCATATGAGCCAAATTTACTTAAAGCTAGAGGGAGAAACTTCTAAAGCCATTATAATATGTTTGGTTTGATAGTTATTAATGGAATGGAATATAATATAATATTATTCCATCATTTAGGATGAGGGTTTATAATAGAATGGAATGAAATGAAATAGGATGAAAGAGGAGGGTTTCACACTACATCTCATTCCATCCTAAACAGTAAAAATAAGTTACCTCTAATTTGGAGGATTTAGGATGGAATGTTAAATGATAAACAAAATTTCACTATATTATATTATGAACCCTTCATCCAAACAACATTTCACTATATTACGTTATAAATCTTTCCATCTATCCCAAACAACAATTTTCTAATATTACATCCATTTATATTCCATTTCATTAAAAACCTTACGTCCAACTAAACATAACCTTATTGATATATAATAAATGAACTCCCTTAACCTTTCACCTATGCACTTTACCCTAAGGGATCTTTTTTTGAGAAATTAAAAAATTCATTAATGGTTAAAAATTTACATGTGGAGACATGAATCAATTAAGGCAGCAACCCATAGCTTAACTAATCAAAGATCAATACTGCGTCGTTTGATCTCTACATAAATAAACACAAAAATGACCCCGTTAAGATATACCTTCCCCAACTATTAGGGTAAAACTACCCATGTCTTTCTCGCATCTTCGGGAAATTTCCTCAATTCGGATTGGTGATGAGGTGCGATGAGGAGTGGCTGTCTCTGATGCTAAAGAGAGGCTCCAGAGGTAGAGAGAACGACAGCGGTCGACAAGGTCATCGATCAGCTTCGTAAGGATTATTTTTCATAAGTAAGCGACTTCATCACGTTACATATTTAGTGATTAGGGTTTTGTATGAGAACATCTTTGTGGCTTGCAGGTGTACCCGAGTCAATGTTGCCTTTCCAATCTTCTTCCAACTGACTGTATTTCACAAGCAAGTATCTCCTTCTCTAACAACATTAAAAATTAGGGTTGGAACTCTAAGAAGTTTTTGTCTTTCTAAAGGTGGAGCTTCCTGTCTGATTTCATTGTTCCTGATTTGTAGCCCTACAAGAGTGGGGCTACTACTACCATCTTTCTAAAAGGAGGACGCGGATGCTCTGAACCAACCCAGGTAATTTTTGGTCTCTATCGTGTATCTATTTTCTTTCTTAAGTAGAAAGTGTCTGTGAACCTTAAAATGTGATCATCCCTGAGAAGGGAAAAGATCTATTGTTGTGGTTCTGAGTTGTAATCTAGTTTCTGTATAGCTTGTTGAGGGGGATTGCATAACTCTTCTTTAGGGTAAGGGCTAGATACGGTTAAATCCTCCATATATATGCCATTCTCCCACTATAGTATAGGTGTAATTGATTAATAATTAGTTGATCTCTGATACTTATAGTGATGATCTCTATAAGAGAGGTTAATAAGGTAGTCTGGTCCTTGAATCGTCTGTTATTTCTCTCATTCCAGATCACCTGAAAATATGTGGCCACTGAAAGTAGGGTTATTTCCTTGTCATATTTGGACATGTTCAAATTAGGAAGCTCTTGCATGATGTTTAGGAATCTCCAGACATTTAAGTCTGGTGCACTTAGAGTAGAGATTCTAGACCAAATTTCTCTGGAGAAGCCATACTAGAAGAAGAGGTGGTCTTTGGATTCATTCACTTAATGATAGAAAATGCAAAGTTTAGGGGAGGTTAGGAAATTCAAGTGGTCCATAGTGCTCATCCTGTTCCACATTGCCAACTATAGTAGAAAACTCACATTAGGTCTGAGGGTTTTATTCCAAATCAGAGTGTTCCACCTTACCCTATTTTCTGGCCATTCCCTTAGTTTCCTTACTTCCTTTGTAGTAATCTCCGAAATAAGGATACCCATCCAGAAGTAGTTATCTCTCTCACCCTGTCTTATGAATGGAGGGAAGTGTAGGCTTGTGATCTCATCTGAAGATAGAGTTTACTCTCCATTACTCATTATTGCTTGGAGTTTGGCATCTTTAGGGATGCGACTTAATAGAGTAGTTTCCAAGTGATTTTGAATTAAGGGTCCAATTCCTAACCAGTTGTCATACCATAATGAGAGTCTTTCACCCTCTCCTATTTGGCAAGTGATGTGTTGGAAGATCTCTCCCCTCATACCAAGAAGTTGGTTAAAAAAACTAGGTGTAGCTTGCCTTGGTTTTTAGAGACCAGAAACTCCTTCCTCTCAATATATAAGTATGCATTCATTTGGTCCACAATGATTCCCGATCACTAAGTAGTCTCCAAATCCTCTTAGACATTAGGATTCTGTTTTTAGTAACAATGGACTCAATTCCCAATTCCCGTTCTTCTTTAGGTTGGCAGATAGACTTCCAACCTAATTTGGCCATACCTTTCTCTCCATTCCTTTTCCCTCACATAAATTGTTTCATCAACCTTTCTATTGTTTTAGCCAGTCCTTTTGAGAGGAATATGTATGAACACTAGTAGGTGTTCATGGACAGAATTATAGATTTGACTATTTATAGTTTACCCCCATAGGAAAGAGCTCTAATGGTCCACGATCCCAATTTTTTCTGAATATGTTCTATCAATGGAAGACATTCACAGAATCTAAGCCGTCTAGAAAAGATAGGAATCCCCAAGTAATTTAGAGAAGGAGCTTTAACTTCCACACTAGTAGCATGAGCTAAGATATTTTAGAGGTGAGAGGCACTCTTGGAGAGTAAAATGAAGCTCTTACGAAGATTTACACATAATCCTGACATCTCCTTAAATTGAGTAAGAGTAACCCTCAGTAGATAAACTGACTGCACATTTGCTTTGCATATGAGGATTAGATCATCTGCAAAACATAAATTTGTTAGTGAAATTCCTTTGCATTTTAGGTGGTATCTAAAACTTGGCTCCCTTGAAATATTGTACTTGAGCAACTAAGTTAGGATTTCCATATAGATGAGGAATAGGTAGGGGGAGAGGGGATCCCTCTGCCTAAGGCCTTTTTTCCCCTTAAATAAACCAGTGGGACTCCTATTTATCATAATCCTATAAGAAGTAGTAGAGATACATTGTTGGATCCAATTAATGAAGATCGAATGAAAATTCATTTCCTTTAATACTTTTAGTAAAAATCCCTAGTTTACACTATCAAAAGCTTTCAGTAGATCAACGTTAATAATGTAATTTTGGGAAGTTCTCTTGCAAGTATATCCTTTTAGTAGCTCTTGAACCGATAGAATGTTGTCACCAATATCTCTGCTTGCCAAAAAAGCCCCTTGATTCTCACTAATGAGATATTTTAGAACCCCCCTCATCCTATTGGCCAAAATCTTGGCTATTGTCTTGTATAGGAAGTTTGTGCAAGAGATGGTCTGTAGTCATTTCAAGTATCCAGGCTAGAGTTTTTAGGGACTAGGCATAGGAAAGTCTTATTGATTTCTTTTAGTATAACTCCTTTTAAGAAAAATTCCTACACTGCCTCTTTGATAAATCCACCCAAGCTATTTCAAGTTTTCTGATAAAATAATCCATTTAAGCCATCCGGACCACGGGCTTTAGATCCATTCATGCTAAATACAACCTAATCAATTTCCTAATCCGTAACAGGTCTAATTAACCAGAAAACTTCTTGATCTGGGATCTTAGAAGTTACCAACAGGCTAAGGTTGCACTCCTACACAGTTTGGTTAGAATCTGACCCAAGAAGTTTACTGTAGAAAGATATAGCTTCCTTTGCTAACTCATCCTGGCCAAAAACCTCCATTCCATCTTTAGATTTAATGGAGGTAATTCTATTAGTATGTTTGTAGGTTAACAGAGCATTAAAGAAGAATTTAGAGCATCTATCTCCCTCCTTTATCTAGGTGATCCTAGCTCTTTGCTTTAGTAAAAAGTGATGTGTTTTCCACTACTTCCAGATATTTTTTAAGAGCCTCCTTTTCTGTTGAAGCTAGTTCTCCATTTAAGGGGTTTTCTACCAAAGCTTGTTGTATAGAGTAAAGTTTGTCCCTAGAGTGATCAATCTCCTTAGTCAGATTTTGTCCTCTCTTCCCATTAAGAATCTTCAGTTCTTGCTTTATGGTCTTGAGCTTTTGGATACATATGTATTGCTTTGTCCCATAACATCGATACTTCATCCCTTTTTGTATAGCTTCTTGAAAGCCCTCCATTTGAACTAGAAAGTTATTAAATCTGAGGGCTTACTAGGTTTTGCAGGAGGAGAAGAAGTCCACTATCTTAATAGGAGTGTGGTCTGAAATACCCGAGTCTAGGTATTTTGCATAGCTAAGAGAGAAAGAGTTTAGCAATTCCCAATTGACCAAAATTCTATTCAATTTTGTCCTAATGTTCCAAGTGGAACTTTGTTTGTTTGTCCAAATAAACTTGTGACCTTCAGCCTTTAGGTCAACAAGTTCAACCTCCTGCATACAATCATACATATTCGTAGAATAGTTCAGTAGATTGCAATTCCTCTCAGCCTCTGATCTATACAAAGTTGTGTTAAAATCACCACCAACCATCCACGGGGAGCTTATTGAAGGCTTGATCCTTCGTAAAAAATTCCATAGTTCAGTTCTCTGAAACACAATATTGAAACCATAGACAAAAGTATCTACAACCCTTGTGTTTTCCATTTTAAAACAAATCATAGTGTGTAAATACTATTGACTAGACTCTTGCACTTATAGTTTCACAAAATTATCATAGGCTACAATGATCCTTCCATACGCATGACTTTGATGGATACTTATGAATTGTCGGTTGCTGCCCAAACAACCTAACTTATTTAGATTTCCTTCCCTAATTTTTGTCTCCAACATACAAAATACCCACGGTTTCTCCTTCATCACAAAATCCTTTAAAGCACAAAGCTTTAAGGGATTATTTATCACACATTCCATACGACTACAGTCATAATTAATTGGTCTTACCTTTGGAGCTTTTCCAGCTGCTCCTAGTGCTTTTCCTAGAGGTGACTTGCTCGAATTGCTCTTTATGAGTCACTTCTTTTTGCCCCTTAACTTGTTATGAGCTACACTCATTCTGGTTTTCCCCCCCGAATAGTCATCAGTATGATTAGCTCCAATTGATTCCAATTCATCACCACCTTCCTTCAAAACAGCCTTGCTAGAATCTTCTGGGATTTCCTTTTGTTGGCCTAGAGCTAATTTTTCCTCCCTTAGATTGTCATTTGTACTAGTTGTGGCTTCGGTTTCTATAGGAATCTTCTCTTGATGCCCTACTCCTTGCACTGTCTCCTCTCTATGCTTTAAATCTACTACCTCAGTATGTTCAATTCCCATCACTTCCCAATAATCACCTTTAATGAATAGCTTACCCATCGGTTTCCATTCCTTACCTTGTGCTTTAAGGGAAGGTTTCCATTAATAAGTCACTATAACACGATCTTATCTTAGTGAATTTTCATCCACTAATCGGAGGATAGGAATACTATTCTTCAATTCCTTAGCCAAATCCGTACTCACACATAATCTTGCAAATCCAACTAGCTTCCTCAATGTTGTATTTTCGTCCATGCAAATTGGTTTACCCAAGTAGCTTGCAAGCATACTTAAATCTTTAGTAGTCCAGTACTTTAAATGATATTGTGAATGTTAACCCATAGAGGGATGTTCTTTGGTCCAATTTTCTCAAGCTCCATTCTCGGTTGCCAAGTTTGTAAAAATAGGGAAAATTGGGAAACATGCTAGGGACCCTCTTTAATGACCTTTTGGGCTTCTTATTTGGAAGAAAATGTGAATATAATGTTGTCTTCTTCCGGAAGTGTGACCTCTATAAGCCCTCTTCCTTTTTAATTCCTCATTGCCCATGATTGTATAATCGGAAAAGTTGTCCTTTTCTCCATGAAAAAACCCACTAAGGTAGCTTCCCAAGTTCTAGCCCCTTATCGTAAATCCTCTAGGCTTGGAGCTACCATTATTTTCCCATCCTTCTTAACAGGAGGGCTGTAAACCAAGGAGGAATCTGAGTTATCCCCAACAACTTGTTTCCAAGTTTTCCTTGCCCCTCTTTCATTGTCCTTAACTGTAGGTTTAGCTCCTTGTGTTGAAATCCAACCATGATCAAATCACGGACGCAGCGGAAAACAAACAATTTTTACGGATTCTGAGCAGATCCTAATAATTGATTAAACTTGAATAAAAACAAATCCGATTTAGAAATTATACCTTGTTCGCTTTCAAAAGAAAAACTTTGAATATTTTTCTCTGAGTGATCAATCACGAGCTGTCCACTTGTCCAGCCTCTAAGGGTATGTTTGGATGTTGGTGGAGGGATGGAAGGGAATGGAATGGAATAGCCCAAATGACTCAGGCCATTGTTTGGAAGTTTATTTTAAAACAGGATGGAATGGCAATTAATGGCTTTGGAAGCCATCCTTTGCCATCCAAAATTCAATATTTTGTGA
>JANZLF010000001.1:25766057-25782376 GCA_026546835.1 Erythroxylum foetidum
AAGGTGCTTTATGGCAAAAGAAAAATAAGATTTTGTTTAAATGATGAGATATGAATGAATATGAAGAAGAAAATGAATTGAGGTTGAGGGATTGATGCAAATCCCATTTGGAAGTGGTTTTGCTTTGATTGATGAAATTTTTTTAATACCTATTTGAATTGGTTTAGACCAAATGTCTTTGTAGTTTTCCAACGCGTTTGTTTTTTTGTAAAGTATGCGTTTTCGGATGTCGGAGTTAATAGTTTTGTCCTTAAACGTTTTGTTTTTTTTAATTCCGAGCCTTTTGATTTCTTTGGTTCCTTAAGCTTTCGATTCCTTTGGTTTTCGATCCGAAGTTCGCCCACTTAGTTTTTTTCGATTTATGTTTCCGAGGTTAGGTTTCGAAAACGGGTCTCAACATTTAAAATTTCCTATTCATATATGTATACTATTTGACATACGATTAGTGTTTATGTCATATATTAAAAGGCTTTATGAAGGGGGAGGGAGTCATGAACATCAGTCAACTTGTTAGTAGTTAAATTCAAAGGAAAGTTGTCCTTACCCATTTGCTAAATTTCTCGTTCACCACAATTTAGATTATTCTAAACTCTCATCATTAATGAGTAATACAAACTTCTTTTTTCAATTGTACAACTCCTATAGGATTTTCAATAAATAAAAATATTTATTTAGCCTAAGTTGCATCATTTAGTGAATCATCATTTTCCTTTCTTCAAAATTCTTTGAAAACCTAAAAAGTTCGAGTGAAAAAAATAAGTGTTAATAAGCCTTTAAATAACTTAAAATTTATTTAAAGAGTTAATATTACTATCTATTCCTATACAATAACACTTATACCTATAAATTATTGTCTCTAACCATGGTCTCAACTATGTTCTAATTAGGAAAGAGTAGTTCTTAAAAGCATATCTATTATATGAGTAAAGCATTATAAGGATTAGATTTTAGATACTTGAATTTAGAGAAAGCAGCCTATACATTAGTTATTAGCATTAAGCAGCTTACACTGTACTTTCAGGCTCAGTCCATTAATGTATATATAAACTTGCTTCAAAGACATATACTTTATAAGAAAAATGTTTTAAGGAAATTTGTTGAAATAATTAACAGATTTTAGAGAATTCAACATTAGGTACTTCTTAGAAAACTCTTCAAAACCGCAATTTATTACAAGATTTATGCTAAAGATGTTAACTTTCATAAAATAAGACAACAAAGAGTTCCACCACTTTGGACGAGTCATATTGCATTACCAAGGAAAATCCTCAAAGAGATTGACAGAATCATTAAAACATTTTTATGGTTTGGTTGAACTGAACAATCAAGGAATGCAAAGGTAAAATGGAGTAAGGTTGTGATTCCAAAAAAGTATGGAGGACTTAAGGATCGTTTCTATCTCTACCGTGCAAAAAGTTCTAATGAGCAAAAGGCTTTGGCAGCTATATGCTGATCATAATGCCCTCTGGTTAAGTGGATCCTGTTAGCTCAAGGGTTATGTTTAACGATTTTGATGATAACTTTATAATATTACAAAATTCAAACTAGGTTTATTTCCTTGTATAGGCAATGATATAATTCTTAAAATGACATAAAACCATAAGACAATTTCTTCATTTCTTGCAAGAAATTTCTTTATGAATTTGCCTATTAAAAAATGGTTCCATAACATTCGGAGGTTATTTTTAATGAATTTGAATAATTAGCTCCAGAAGCATTTACCGAGAGTGTTCTTCTTAACATCTAACTATCGAAGAAAAGATATTGTAGATTAAACAATGACAAGTTGAGAAAAATGTCTACTTAAGGAAGAGCCATTGTATTTGCGAAATGCACAAGACTTGCTAAATATCTTAGCGGCATCAATTTTTTTGAAATTATCAAATTGTTTCTGTCTTAGAAAGTGAAATCACTCTCTTAAGAGTGATAGTTAAATCCTCTCTCTATATATATTTTAATCACAAAAATGAAACCAAAAAAAATGAGAAGATCATGAAATAGTTGAAAAGAAATCTATTACAAAAATATATAAAAACATCAATTAAATCACAAACAAAAACTAAAACATCGTACTAACCGACAATGACGCCAAAATTGACCACACGTCGTAACATCTAGATCGATACCACAGTGAGTGTATGTAAAGTTGTTGAAATGAAGTTAATCAGTGTTTAGGTTTAGGGGCGTTTTAGTTTTAGAAAGAAGAAAATAAAATGAAACTAACTAATAAAAACAAATTAAAGAAAACATGTGAAAAATGATAAAAATGGGGAATCGATATAGACTCGATTCTTTGGTTCAATCTCGGCCTACACCCTAATTAAATATATTTCCTTGATTTGTTGTTCTTAAACCTCTCATAGCAACTATTAATTGTGGTTAATAATTAACTTGAGTTTTCTTTTTGGTAGTGTTTAATAAAGATATGGTCGTTAATTAAACTTAAGCACCAAATAACCTAGGATACGATCTCTAGATTTAATTAGGCAGTAACATTACAAATTAGGAAAGTAGATTAATTTGGTAACAACCACATACGATGTGTCATTTAACCTAGGTCTTGTTATCCCTAATGATTACAAATAATTAGCCGCTACACATAAATTTTTACATAATAATTACAAATTATATTGAAATTCTAGCAATGAGTTTGCAAATAAATGATTCAACATTAAAATCATCTTTTCATAATACCCGATGAGTTCATACACAAATAATCGAACAATAATGAGAATACGATTATCCATCTACAAAATCCAAATTAATTAACATAGGATAGCACAATTAATTTTTATTGAGAGAAAGACACAACAAAAACAGTAAAATACACTTAACTTGGGTCTTCGGCGTCAATGTCACCTTCAAACCAGCGTTGGGATGTTACCCTTCCATTGGTCTCTCTCAAAAAAATGTGTCAGCCCCTATTCATAACCCCAACTAAAGACCCCTAGTAGATCTGCTTTACTACGCTTTCCCTCTCTATTTGCTACTGTTCTGTTTGCTCTCCCTACTATTCACTAATATAACAAATTAACTTTTTGGTCCATCTTCCTATTCATGCAAAACCTTCAAGGCATGAAATGCATCGCATATGCATTGCATTGAATGCATACATTTGTGTTCAATGCAAAATGTAGACGTATACGTTCCGTTGAATGCATATGCTTGTGTTCAACACAAAATGTAGACGTATATGTTGAGTTTAACACAAAACACAAACTTTTCCCAGTTATGATTGTGTTGTCGTTTTCTTGTTGGACATTGTTGTGCTGCACATCATTTTGGTTCTCCTTCTTCCCAAATGTTGCCGTATTGTTGCAACTTCCCTTGGCTTTTGTTCTTTTTTTCTTCTCCTACTGTGCTGCCATTAATTCATGTAAATTACATATATTCCATGCACAACTTTTCTACTTCTTTGTGGTGAGCAACTTAACAATTTCTTGTTTGTGTTTTCTTTTTTTCTTGTTGTATTAATTTTCTTCTTCTTGCTCCATGAAGACAAGTGAAAATTAATCTTCAAAAAATAGCTCAAATATGATGCTTTTGACTCACTTTAGCTTCATCACTTCCGAATTGTACTTAAAACCACATATGAACTAGAGTGAGTATTTTAAACAATCTTATATCATTACTCGCTAAGTGTTATGAAATAATAAAACAATCAATTAAGCACATGTCACTAGAAATTAAGCTTAGTGTGTGCCTTTGCACACGTTTTCAATCAAATCCAAAAGAAAGCCACCTTCGAGCAGTCAAAAGGATCTTTCGATATCTTCATGAAACTATGGACTTTAGACTATGGTATCCAAAAATTGAATTTTTTAACATAGTTGGCTATTATGATGTAGATTATGTAGGTGATAAAGTCAATCTAGAAAGCACAAGTGGTCACTGTCAATTTCTTAGAGGATGTCTAGTTTCTTGGTCTTGTAAAAAACAAAATTGCATAGCTCTTTCAACAATTGAAGTGGAATATATAGCAGCTACCTGTTATTGTGCTCAAATATTATAGATATAGCATCAACTCCAGGATTTCTCTTTCAACTTTAATCATATTCCCATATTATGTGATAATATTAGTGCAATATATCTTACAAAAAATCCTTTGCATCATTCTAAAACTAAGCATATATAAATCAAGCGTCATTTTCTTAAAGATTATGCTTTAGAAGGAACCATTGATCTTTTGCATGTTAATATTGAAGATTAAGTAGCTCATATTTTTATTAAGCCACTCTTTGAAGATAAATTTTGTGTGTTAAGAAAAGAACTTGGTATGTGTAGACTATCTAATGTTATTTCTATATAATTCTTTTATGCTACTTCTTTTTGGCAGGCTCCTTCTTGTCTGAACCTTTAGTAGCTCCTTCTAGTTTAGAAGACTCCTCTCAGTATTGAGACCTCCTCTTAATTTAGTAGGCTCTTTCTAGTTTAGAAGGTCCCTCAAATTTTTAGAAGGATCCTCTCAGTATGACAAAATAGGGTATACGTGTCCTAAAAAGAAAGGTTTTCATGATGTCATTTCAACTTTTAAAAACGCACGTGCTATTTTGACAATGCTCAATACGTGTCTAAAAAAGATATGTAGACGATCATACTTCCCCTTTTGGCATGTACGAAAACCCATTCTCACATGAAATCAACATTTAAGAATCATTTAATATACCAGAAACAGACTTCTCCCTTATACTCTTTGATATCATTTTCTCAGAAGCGTCACTCTTTTCGTCTCTGCACTCTAACTTTTTGCCTTCTCTTTGTTCTTTCCTCCAAAAACTCCTAAATCAATGGCACTAGCGTAATCAAAGGGATAGAAGAAAACTATGGCTTCAACAAACAAACTCTCGTCTCTAAGTCCTCTTCTTTGTCTCCAATAGTAGGTTCTTTGAACACTCCTACTAAACCTATCTCTATTTCCTATAAGCCCCAAAATTTAGAATTACCCTTTCAGGAAACTTTAGAAGAGATAAAAAGATAGATTTTGGCTATGCTATCCTTCAAATCAAACTCAGACTCAGACTTATTCTCTAAAAACAATGAATCTTTAACTGAACAACAATTTGTTTTTGACTTTAGTAGAGGAGGAGGATGAGGAGGAGGAGGGCAAACAAGAAAAGTAAGATTTAATATACCCTTTTTACACTTTCCACTACTCCAAAAACTGATCTTAAGGATAAGAAAGTGCCTGAATTGCAATGGGTTGTAAATGGTGACAGATCAAATGAAGAACCAACTCCATTAATAAGGAGACTAAGGATAAGAGCAAGTGTGGCAAAACAAACTATACAAGGAGAAACTCGTCATGCTGAAAAGAAAAAGGGGAAAATAGAAGAGATAAGAAAAGGCAAAGCATCTATGATTGAAGAAAAGAATGAGGACCTAATTGCTATGGATGAGTCAGTTTTTAAAGAAGCGATTTTTGAAGAAATACCTAAGGCCAAAAGGATAGAATCAAAGAAACTCACTGTACCTCAAAAGGGAGAGTCCTCAACACCATTGAAATTGTTTCAGTCTATGGAAGTTGAAGCGAGGTACAAAATGTGCTATAAGAAGAGAAAGGTGGTAGGTGGGCGCATCTTGCATCCCAATCTTTTTGATGAAATAGGTATTCCATTCTCTTCCTTTTTAATTGCAGCTTGATAGGAAATTGTTGTGAAATTGAATGAAACAATGTGTGATGACCTAGTTAGATTTTTTACACACATATGAGAAAAGAGGAAATTGATGGAAAGCTAATAATTTCTTAGGTTCGTGAGTGAGAGATCTTGATCACAGAAGAGATTTTGGCAAATATTCTGGATATTCTTCTCGTAGGTCAAACTGATCTTCCTTGTCATAAGTGGGACATCGCTGACCTTGATTTAGGAGATTTGTAGAATTTATTTATCTACACAACAACAATGCCCATGAGGGAAGACCCTAGTGTACACACTTGGACCTACTACCAAGATGCCTTTTGTAGAAAGGTGTGGTCTTCTAGATACGTATGTAGGCTACAATCTCTTAAAGGGAAACAAAATGAACCTCGTAACAACAATTCTAAAGTTTATAGTAGACAAAGGAAGTCATAAGAATACAACAGGTGATCTACCATATGGGATCCTGTTAACTAAAATTTTTGCCTACTATGAAGTGTCTTTTAATAGTCTGGATAGGTATGCACCAAGTAAGTTCCATACTTCTATTCCATACCAATTCAGGTATAAGCTAAAAGACAATATGTGGGTTGAGAACAAAACTGAAAGAGTAGCAGACCTCTTGGGACCCGCTTCATAAAAATCAGCCCCTATGGCACCCAGAGCTTCAATAATCTGATCCTTTAACATTTGAAGAAACTTCTCTCTAATTAAGATCAAATGCACAAACAAATAGAAAAAATGCAAAATCAAATCATTGATATGCAAATCTTGCTTGGAAAAATTTATGAATCCTCTTAATGACTTTGTTTCCTAACGTTTTTGTTTTTTTTAATGACTTATGATATTGTTTGATGCTTTAGATATTTTTTCGCTCTATTTTTTTGATAATGACAAAGAGGGAGAATAGTTAATGATACACATTGCTTGCAACTTACTTTAAGTATGTGATATATTTTTAGCTGCCTTGATAATATATTTGTTATTGATGATATTTTCTGCTAACTGATTGTTGTTGAAATGTTGTTAAAATTGTGAAGTTTAAATCTGTGATCTACAAATGATAGACTCCTTCCTTTAGAAATCAGGCTCCTTCTTTTTATAACTGTGAGTAAGAACATATTAAGTTTACAGGTATCTTTCGAAATCCTTTATTGTTATTTGAAAATTGAAAATATATCTTTTATTGTTTGTCGTCATCAAAAAGAGGGGGATTGTTAACTCAAGGGTTATGTTTAATGATTTTGATGATAATTTATAATATTACAAATTCAAACTAGATTTATTTTCTTATATAGGCAATGATATAATTCTTAAAATGACAATAGCCTTTGCATCCTTCTTCCTACTAGAAATTGCTGCCGCTACTATCCCAATAACTTTACTTCCTTGGTAGTAATATAAATTATTTTCCTTATGCCTTTCAACATCCCGCTCATAAAGTTGCCTTAAGAATTTCATCTTACATCATCACAACTAGGCCTTTTGATTCTAAGGGGATTCTTTTTCAATTTCTGCATATATGGAATATCCTTCAAAATTCTGGTGGATCCATCATGATTCCTCAGCTTGATTGAACCTATCCCAACTGTTTTACATAGATTTTCATTACTCCTGTAAATAACTCCACCATCAATTTCTTCAAAATCAAAGAACCACTTCCGGATGGGAGACATATGATAGGTGCAACCTGAATCCAAAATCTACTCATCTGAATAGAATGTTGAGGGTGATATCACCAAAGAGACATCTAACTCTGCATCACTTTTACATTCTGCAACATTTGCATCTTGTGGAGCCTTCCTATTTTTCTTCAACTTTAGACAGTCTTTCTTTCAGTGGCCTTTCTCATGACAAAAAGCATACTCATCTTTGGCAACTTTGCTTTTTGATTTGGATCTTCCTCTTCTCCCCTTCGACCGGATCTGCTGATAACCTCTTGCCACAAATGCTTCATCTTATATAACCGCTTTTCTTTTCTTTTTATCTTGCTTTCATAATTCATGACTATACAAAGAGGAACACACAACATTTAAAGATACATTCTCCTTCCCATAAAGTAAAATAGTTTCTAAGTTTTCAAATTCATCAGGAAGGGATGATAACAACATCAAAGCCAAGTCTTCATCTTCGAATTGTACATCTAAATTCAATAGGACTGCTACTAATTGATTAAACAAAGTGATGTGTTTATTCATAGTAGTACCTGGTCGGTATTCAAATCGGAACAACATTTTTTTCATAAGGAGCTTATTCTGACCACTTTTTTTTCAAAAATTTGTCCTCCAATGCCTTACACAATTTGTGCACAGAAGTTTCGTTTTTGTAAGCATATTTCTGCTCTTTAGACAAACATGATCGAATTGTTCTGCATGCCAACCGATTTGTGATACTCCAATCCTTATCTTCTACATATATTGGTTTCTTTTTTTCAATAGCTATGTCAAGGCTTTGTTGGAAAAGGGAATCCAGAACCTCACCTTGTCACATGCCAAAATGACCAGTACCATCAAATATTTCCACCGCCAACTTCATACTTGACATTGGAATCCTCTACCATGTGGACGAGGAAGTCGATGTCGCTTGTTTCATATTTGTTATGTCCCTAGTTGTTGGTGAATTTACAGACGTCATTACAGACTCAAGTGATAGTATTCAATATCACAAATATTACAAACAAACTAAAGGATGAACCTTCAGCTCTGATACCATTTGTTGAAAAATCGGGTAATTTTTTCCCTCTAAGGTAAAAAACTAGTGAAATAAACCGATTCGGTAATACTCAGGAAATACCGCTAAACGGACTTCTAAGACAGTATTGTCATTCCACGTAAAATCCGAAGAAAGGGCGGAGGAGTTACAAACGGTCCCATTTAAAATCCGGCCTCCTAGACAGAAATTACGTACACAGTGTATTTATCACAACCTAACTCGTGTATATACACAAATAGTAAATACACCCAAATAAATTGAACAAACACTACAAATATACCTGACAAATAATATTGAATACTATAAATGCGAAATAAATAAAAAGATAAGGAAAGAACACACCCAAAAATTGATAATGAAGTTCAACCAATTTTGCCTACTCTCCGAGCACCACTGAAGGCAACCTGGTCTTATTAAGAAGAGAATACTAAATTTGATATGTATACAAATTTTGAGTATATATCAAAATTTGGATGGATATAGAATAGGAGGGGGAGGAGTTCTTTTATAACTTGAAAAACTCCTCCCATTCTTGTTTCTTACCAATATAGAATAGAAATTGAGCCACCAAAGTAACAAAGGGCTATAACTTGTTAGTGTTGATTTTCCCGTCGAACCAGAGGTTGAGGAAAACATCATCGACTTGAAAAATGGAGATGAAAGTGAAGATGCTGCCATGGTGATGATGTTGAAGTGAAAATATTGGAATTGGACAATAAGTTGTTCAATTGAAGAGTATAAATATGGGAGGAAGGAAAGGCTGCGGAACTTAGAAAAGATTTAACGATAAACGTGCAATGGATACTGTTTCGACGAGGCCTGAGGATCACAAGCATTGTGCTGGGCAAGTAATATTATTTTGATTTGTTTTGTGCATTTATCGAATATGAAATGAGCTCTATATCGCCACACGAGATTCGACTTGCAATATGCCAATTTATAACAAGGTCACAGATCTGCCTTGTGTTGTGTAATAAACGTGAGATCTGTCTATTTAAAATAAAGCCAAGGACAACTGTGTCTCGTTTAGCAAATTATTGTAATTCTTTATTTTTTGAGCAAATTATGTAATATCCTTAATTTGCACAAGTTACGATTGCGAGGAAAATTGAAATACAAAAAGCTAATGAAGATTAAGAAAAATTAAAATCAAAAAATTAAAATTCTTTTTTAAAATTTAAAATTTAGTTTTTTCATTTAAATTAGGTTTAAACTCGAGCTCTAATATTACAAATATATAATTAAATTAATACTCAAATTATAGGCTTCATCTTGAAAAAAATTCAAACTATAAATTATGTTTTTGAAAAATAACATCATCTTACTAACCTAGTATAAAAAACTCATAAAATATCATCAACATTAAAAACATGGTCTCATGAGATATCATCAACATTAAAAACTTGAAAAATCAACTCATAAAATATGATCAACATTATTTTGTTTCAAGCTAATATATATTATATATTTTTCTCTTGCTCCTTAATATTTATAATTTTTGTCTCTAAAATTTCAGAACTTTCAGAATTTCTGAGTGAGATTGATGAATAAAGCATTTCCACCACTAGTTCATCCATAAAACTCATTTGTATTTATGGCCAAAAAAAAGAAGGAATTGGCTAAAAAACTAGGGACCTCTATCCTCTTCCTCTTCCGTTTTAGGGCTGGGAGCATGATGCGAGGAGCAAACTTTGTTCTTTCACAAAGCCTCCGCGAATTGAAAAGTGTATGTTACGGAATTACAGGATGAGAAATATTAGAAATTTTAATATGGATATATCGGAGAGCCCATTATTAAGAAGTAGGCTTAAGTCTAATTATTCCAAAAATGACCAGATTCGGTTAATTGCTCCTTATCATTTCTTAACTTTTTAACATTTTTATCTTTTTAGATAGATAATTAGGAAATTAAGAATTCGGATTAAACTTGTTTTAGTATCATGTTAGAATTTTTAATATGAATAGAGTGTAGAGTTCATTAATAAAAATTAAGCTTGAGTCTAACAATTATCAAAATAATTAGAACTAACTATTTGTTTAGTTGAACTTTACCATTTATTAATCATTTAATATTTTCATTTTTAATGAATGTTAGATACTACAAGAAAGATTAGGAAGAAAGATTAGATATGAAGAGATTTACGAAATTCAACCAAAGGAATACATCTACTGGTCTACAAAATAGTCATATTACAGTTAACTTTTTTTATATAGATAAAACTTGTAATTATTACTATTCAAATAAATACCAAAAATTATTAAATATATAAAAATTTAAAATTTTATTCCAAATAAGTTAAATTAACAAATTAGTGACTTAAAATCAAAATTTTAAAAAACAGACCCGAAGTTAAACTGATAAGATAATATGCTTAAAGTTTAAAAGGTTTAGTATTAAGCAATCATAAAATTAGTTAAAGATTGAATAAAATTGAAAAATTTAAAAAAGATTGAAGAAGAATATCCTAACCTATCTAAAAATTTAAATTTAATTAAAAATAGACTATTAAATGAAAATTAATAAGCTTATTTTAGTTTATAAAAACTAATTACTTTACCAAAAATTGACCATTTATCAATAAATTAACCAATTTTTAATAATAATTATTATTAAAATAAATCAAACTGAATAATTAGTCGTTAAAGGTTTTCACGATTAAACCGGCTGAATCAGTTTGATTTTTAAAACATTACTTAAATTGAGTATGTTTCCAAATTTTAAGATTACTTCACTTGTTACCAATCATCTTCTTTAAGGTTAAAGTGAATTTTTGCTTATAACTACTCATCATGTTTAAAGTTAAGATGAATTGTAAATCGTATTCATCATGGCTGTAACCTTCAAAGGGTCTGTGTCCGAATGTTCTCGGGACGTATGGATACATTTTTTGTGAAAGTGGGGTACTACATTTGCTATCATCTGGTGTTTTGCATCAAAAATAATGCATATATGCTTGTTAAAGTGCAAGTCATAATCTTTCTATGCCAGTTGCCCCACATTCAAAAGATTTTGGTTAATATTCAGAGATTAAAATACTTCTGAAGTATAATTAAGTGTGTTATTCTTTAATAAGATTCCAATCTTACCTTTCACATAAGTTGGAATATACTGATCACCTCCAAGTTCCACTGGCTATTATATTTGCCTCCACTATTAAAACTGACAGTCAACAAAGTTTACGTGTTATCACCACCATTCTTTGCAACTTTCACAAGACAGGCTCTATTTTCTGGTCTCCTCAAATGACAATTTCTACTGAAATAACTATACTTCTTGCAATTATGGAATTGAATATGAGACTTGCAATTTGATTGATAGTGTCCATACTTTTTGCACTTGTAACACCGAACATTAGATGTATCACGATTTTGATCAATATTACCTCTTCCACCTATCTCTAACCATACCTGAAATTCATAACTCTTCTCTCACTGCAGGATTCATCAATGTTTGTTGACTCATTAGTTTCCTTCTTTACATCTGCTTAGGCTTTTAGTGCCTGCTCAACAATTGGTGCGGATCTCTCAATTAACTTTTGTTCATGTGCTTCCAATGCTTCCTGCAAACTATCAATTGTCACAGTCTTCAAATCCTTTGCCCCCTCAATAGTAGTTATAACATCAAATCGCTTCGTTAAAATACGAAGAATTTTCTCCATGATTGGAACATCTGATGTAGTTTCTCCATTGGCATTCATGTTATTGAAAAGTTTTTGAGTGCGCATAAAAGAATTAACAATCTTCTCATTCTTTTCTTGTTGAAGCAGCTCAAATGTCTTTTGTATGTTTGTAGTCGCATCTTCTGAATTGGTTCAGCACCATGATAGGGCTGAAGCAGTGTCCCAAGCCTCCTTTAATGACTTTACAATAATTATTTTCTGAAACACAGTTAACTTAACACTTTCGAGTCAGATCTCGCCTTTGCCCTCTATCTAATTTTCAATATTTGCAGGTTTAGGAACTCTATGCTCAACAATCTTAGAAAGAATCGCATCTGAACCATCCACGCTTAAAAATTATTCTTCCCATCAAATTTAAAGACGAGACACAAAACATAATGCGTGATTGCAGCCATTCAGGATCTTCTTTGACACCAAATGTAAATATTTTAATAAAACTTGTAACAGATCAAATCGAAAACGTCACAGTCGTAAACTCGGCTTACATGAACATAACACCAAAATACTTTTCTGTTTTGGCATTCACACACTTTAGCCACCGTACAACACAAAGTTAACTTATATACCTAGGTTAAGACTCAATTGCATGGAAACACTCACACCAATATAACCAATAGATAAATGACACCTAACCAAATAAAACTTTGACACCTAACGAGCTTGGTTTAATTACTAACAATTGTTTATAATTACTCTTCATTCTTGTCTTTCAGTCCAACTTCATATTAATGAAGGCTTGCTTCAGTACAATTTATAATAAATTAAGTTTAGGCTAATCTAATAATAATTTCATTTAAATTTAAGTATGTGTACGGTGTTCTCTCTCGACTTGGATTATACTGCGCCTGGCTATGTCATCATAGATATCACTGTTCGGGACGATATGAGAAAAGATCTTTTGTCCAGTATTATCTTGTCTTATTCTGTTTCATGAAATCTCAACTATTTATTTTGCGGGACTTACGTGAAACCTACATGAAACCTACGTAAATAAATAACTGAGATTCATTGGACACAATAAAACACCATAATATTGGACAGAAGATCTTGACTCAGATTACATAGCCACGGCGGTATAAGCCAAGTAGATATACATACTATTACAAGCGGCTAAAATCATGGGAAGGCGAAGCATATGCAAGTATTTAAGATTATTGAAAGATTATAAAAATTAAGTTTTCCTTATTTAGGAAAGATAATAGCCAAGAGTATTGGATGTATATAAACAAATAATTGTAACCTAATATTCCAAGATTTTGAATTGAAAATAATATCACTCTTTGTTATATTTAAACTCACTTGAGTAGTGACATAGAACAATATACACACTTGGGAAGTAACATAGTAAAATATGGCACACAAAGCAGCGGAATTAATATAAGGTCTCCCCATCACACACAATTCCCATGTGAGGGGAAGTTTATTCGCAAACGTAGATCAAACGTTGCTTCTTGTCAAAGTATGTATGTGCTCTCTCTCGACATGGCTTATACTGCCGTGGCTATGCCGTCGAAGAGCAATATTGAGCAGTATCCTTAGAGGCGACGGCAGCACAAGCCAACTAGAGAGATAGCACTGTATACATACTTCTACAAGCGGCTAAAATTATGGGAAGGCGAAGCATATGCAAGTATATCAGGATTTTGTAGAAATTCTGCCATAATCTCCTTGGGCAACCCTATCCATGCTTCCATTCCCTTGGCATCAGCAGTATCCACGAAATAAACACCTGCTTCTGGAGTTATCGCATTTGCAACCCATAAAGGTTTTCCCCAACCGAGATCAACATCATAAAATGGAAACTTCACCCAACTCATTGCAAATATCCTGAGCTTGGGATTTCCTACACTTTCTTCACTGATACTATTGTACCAACTTAAGTACTCATCTAATGACCAGTCCTTGCTGCTATTTCCTACTGATTCACGAATTTTCTCCGCTAATTCGTGATAGCTAGAGGATTCATTCTCTATGAAGTGACGAGTCGCTGTCCATACGGACATGTTTCCTATGCATTGCTCCGATGAAGGTATGTTTATCCTCCTTCGCATATCCACTGCAGTTCCTAAGACATAATCAGTCACAGTTTCATCTCTTTTTGAACATGCAGCTATAAAAGCACCCCAAATTAGTGCCCCAACAGCTTCGTAGCGTGTTGGATTCTTAATATGTGCATCACTTGCAATTCTTTTCCTCAAAGCTGCTATCTTGGAGCCCTCAAATACCAACCTCTTTTGCGCTGTACTTCTGTCAAATGAATAATCACTGGAGATGAAATCTAGTGCGTCCATTTTAGGGAACAAGGATGTTAAGTCGAATTTGAGTCTAGTTTCACTGACATAACTATAATCATCAGTGCGAGCAATAGCCGTCCATGACTGGAGAAAGACTGAAACAGATGATGCATCTGCAGCTTTATGATTGACTTCTACGCCCACAGCCACCCCTCCGTCATTGAAATGATTGACTTGAACACCCAGTAGCTCCCTATCTGAGTTGTAGGGTAAGCGATCTTCTGGATCCCAAGGCAGTAGCAATTGTAGCTCCTGTATCGCAGATTGTCCCAAAATCTTCTGCATTTCACACTCTACATTGGCTTCAATGAAAGTTGCACCTTCATCGTTGCATTCAACATGGGAATTATTCTTTACACGTCCTGCAAAAGGGTAGAAGATGGCTAGTGTTTTTGCCAAAGACGCCTTCAAGCGGTTAGAGATTTCAGAGCGGGATTGGCCATAGGTAGTGTAGAACAAAAGAACGGGAATATAAGAACGAGGCGCTAACTGATCAATAACCGAGAATCGATGGGTTCTAAGGTGACGTGGAGTCGGAGAAGAAGGCTTGATAGCTTGTTTAGAGATGATATGAACTTTAATCTCCATGTTCCTTTTGTTAACACAATATAAAAGGGAGTTCTTATATTAATATGCGGATTTGCGTGTGCATATATATATAGGATTAGTAGGACAAACGTTCTTTATTTGAGTGAGTAGCTGCGTTTTGTGGGAACTCACTTACGCACTCGTTCCTTTACCAGTGATGCTTGGCATGATAATTGTGTTGTGCACGACGCATTTGTTATGCCCAGCAAAATCTCATGCCGATTTAGGTAAATATCTGTATATCGATATCACTGTGAACACATACTTTTTAAAAAATTAAAAAATAAATATTGCATGCTTCGTCATGATTATGCATAGATTCTTTTGCGATATTCTACATTGTACTAAAAGCGGGAAAGATCGAGCACGTTGCAGTCATAGAATAACAATTTCATTGAAATAGCAATTAGCAACATATACAAATTGTATGTTCATTTTCATTTGATATTTTTAGTGAGTAAACATTTATAATAGTCTAAATAGCAGGAAACGTGCACTGCACAAAGTTGATTAAGAAAATATGCCAGGCAGTATATCGGGAGAGCAAATCGTCTATCCAAGAGTATTCTGTCTTATTCTATCCAAGAATAAAACGCCATCGTTTTGTCTTTAAATCTAACAGATCTTTTGTTAAATTAAAAGACGCCTGTGGGTCCCACCCACAGGCGTCATTGTCTAGCCGAAATCCAAAGCTGGATTTCGGCTTCCACAACTCCAACAAAAAAAGGTTGGAATCTTATTGTTATTAAGACTCAAATTTAAAAAGTTCAAGAATTTAACGATATTATTTAATATCATTAATAAATAAATAATTTATTAAATATCAAAACTTTAATCATTCATATTAAAATAATCATTCTTATCATATTAGAGACAAATTAAAATAATTAAAATAAATAAAAAAATAACGTTATTATTTTTATTATTTGTTATTATTAGTTTTCGAATTGGTTAATTATATTTATTGTTAGTAGTAGTATTATTATTATTAAATTCCTTGTTATGACTAAATGCATATATCTTAATTTCTAATATTATTATAAAATTGCTTGTTATTATTAATTTTCTTATTTTTATTATAAGTATTATTAAATTCCTTGTTAATAATTTTATTAATAATTGTGTTATATTTATTATTATTATTATTACTAGTAATAGTATTATTATTGTAATTATAATATTCGTTATGATTATTACATTTATAAATTATTTGAATTATTATTATTATTATAAAATTTGTTATAATTAGTAATTTTCTTCTCATTATTATTAACTTTACTATTCTGATTAATTTTATATTCCTTATAATTTTGACTATTATAATTATTTTTATTTTTATTTTTATTATTTTATTATATATATTATTTATTATTATTATTATTTTCAGGAGTTGAATATCTATACTTATT
>JANZLF010000001.1:25790164-25806171 GCA_026546835.1 Erythroxylum foetidum
ATTGTATGTGATAATTGGTAAATTGTGTGTATATGCATGAATTGAGTGAACCATCGATGATGGTTTCTCACTGAGTTTGCAAACTCACCCAACATTGCAAATATTTTTCAGGGATTGATGAGTACCCCGTTAGACACACGAGAGTATGTTTACCGCTTGCAAGTCAGAGTTTAAGGTCAGGATCAGTTCACGTCTGCATTAGTGTTACTCTATTTTTTGTATAAGATTTGTATTTCTGCAATTTCTGCAGAATAGCACTGTTATTGTAGAGAGCCCAATTAATAAATGTTGTATTGCAATGTAATTACTGAAAATGTACAGAAATGACATTGGGCCTAATTTGACTATGGATTATTGTTCATAAAGTGATTAAATGCTGTCGAGAGTTTTTATGACTGAAATTATGTTTTGATCGAAATGTTTCCGTATTGAAGTGGGCCCGATATGATTACTGATTTCTGCGCACGCGATTGTTTTCAAAAATAAAAATGTGTTACTAAGTTTTGAACTGTTTTGACTGCTCTAGCATATCACCCTCGTGAGGCACGGGCTCGGATATCACCATCGATATCGGGTTCGGGTCTTGCAAGAGTGGGATGCTACAGATGGTTTATGTAAGAAAGAAAGCATATTTCTTATGACTTTATTTCCTTTTGAGAATTAGACCGTTAATTGTATAAGGAAATAAATCCAATTTGAGTTTTGAAATATTATATATTATCATCAAAATCAATAAAAAATAAACCTTGAGCTAACAATCTCCCTTTTTGATGATGACAAGCAATAATAGATATATGTTTCAAAATTCAAACAGATAATGAATGATTTCAAAAGATACCTGTGACTTTTACATGTTCATACATAATTAGGAGCCTGTCTCTTAAGAAATGAACCTATCGATTGTATATCACAGTTTTTACAAATTAAACAACATAATTAGTCACATATATAATTGATCACATATATAATCAAGGTAGCATTGAGAAATACACATTTAGAAATATATCATCATATATGCAAAAATATATCCTCATAAACTCTCTCACTTTTTCATTATAAAAAAATTGTAAAGTATAGGGAGGAAGTGAAATAAAACAAAAGAAGTCAATTGACTTACTACTTTCCTAAGGAGGATTTGCAAATCCAGGACTTAGTTTTGGAGGTTGTCAGGTTGTTTGTGCATTTGATCATAATTAGGGCGAATGTACCTCAGTTGTTGCAAGATTAGGTCATTCGTGCTTTGGAGTGGAACAAGGCCTAACTTTTATGGGAAAGATTCTTGTAACTTTTTCTTATTTCTTTTCAATCCATACATTGTCCTTCATCCTTTAAACAAATTGTTAAGGGATGGAAGAATGAAACTTTGCTAGCTCATACCAATTTAGGTTATTAAACGGTAATCCAAAAAATGCAAAAATCTTAGTCGACGGTATTACATACGGTAGACCACCAGTTGTGTTCTTGTGACTTCCTTTGTCTACCATAAACTTCAGGATCATTGCTGGGAGATTCATCTTATTGCCTTTTAACAAATTGTAAACTATATATGTGTTTAGGAGACTACACCTCTTTACTGAAATTCTTTTTGGAAAAATGGAGGTAGCTGAAATGGATGCAAGGAATCTTGGAAGAAGGTCCAAGTGTCTGCGTCAGGGTCTCCCTTCATGGGCATTTTTAGTATTCATACAAATGAAGTTTACTACTTCTCCCAAATCAATTTTAGCAATGTCCCATTTACGACAAGGAAGGTCTATCCTAACTTCAGGAATTACACTCATAATATTTCCTAAGATTTCCTCTGTAACAAGAATTTTGCAATTGTGTACCAAAGAGATGACTGCTAGTTTCCCATCAATTCCTTCCTTTTTCATATGTGTGTAAAAACATTTGACTAGTTCATCATACATAATTTCGTCCAAGCTTAAGAAATTCTCCTAAATAATAGCAAGAAAATAGGGAGTGATGGGAATACCTATATCATCAAATAGATGGGAATACCCATAGAAGCAAGATGTGTCCAGCTATCACCTTTCTCTTCTTTTAACACATATTGTATCTTGCTTTAGCCTCTATTGACTGGAATAACTTCATTGGTGCTGAAGAATCTCCCTTATGAAGAATTGCCAGTTTATTCGATTTTGTTCCTTTGGCCTTAGAGATTTGGATTTATTCTAATAAATCCTCTTCGAGGAATAGCTTATTCCTTTTAATGACATCCTCAATATTTTCTTTGACGAAAGGCTCTTTGCCTTTTCATATTTCTTCCCCTTTTATTTTCTTTAATTCTTCTTCTTCTTTTTCTTCTGCCTCAACAATTTCTTTTTGTGGAGCTTGTTTTGTAGTAATTCCTCTAGTCCGTGATCTTCTATCTAACCGAGAGGGTTCTTCATCTGAACCATCATCATTTATTGCCCAGTGAACTTTAGGTACTTTCTTCTCTTTGGGACTAGGTTTAGGATTTGTGGAAGTTTATGGAGTAGGAATGGTTAAGGAGAGAACAGGTAAATGGAATCTCACATTTTCCAATAACTCCCCTTTATTTAAAGTCTCTTCTTCTTCTTCAATTTCTTCTTTCTTTTCTTCCCCCTTTTCTTTTTCTTCTTCTTCTTCTTCTTCTTCTTCTTCTTCTTCTTCTTCTTCTTCATCTTTTGAGTCAAAAGCATATTGTTTTTCGATTATTTCTTCTTTGTCATCTGAAGAGGAATTGGAATTAGGATAATCTAGAGAAAACATAGCAATAATCTTCCTTTTCTTATCTTTTAAGGTCTCTTGAATGGGTATTTCTGAAGGTTGGAGCTTTGAGGAGACAAAAACAAGTTCGGTACTAGTGTCCAGAGAACCTACTATAGGAGACGAGGAATTAGAAGCAAAGGTTTGTTCATAACAAAGTGTTTCACTATGGCTTAAGGTTGAAGCCAAAAATTTCTTCTATCCTTTTGATTTTGTTCTTGCCATTGTATGTGAGCTTGGTGAAGTTTGATAGAGAGAACAATAGGCAATAAAAATGCAGAGAGTTAAGGTGCAGAGAGAGTTAGAAAACGAGGGAAGTTTTCTTAAGGTATACTAAATGATTGCTAAATGTTGACCTCATAAAAGGATGAGAAGACATATAGAAGAGGAAGCGTAATCGGTTGCATATCTTCTGATAAACTCGAACATAGAGTTGTCAGACTGTGTGCATGTTTTTTGAAAAGACTGAAATGATGCCATTAATGTCTCCCTATTTTTAGAACATATGTCGCTTAGAATGTCAAATTGAGAAAAGTTTTCTAAAAAGAAGAGGAGCCTTTTAAAATGAAGGGGCCTTCTAAAATAGAAGGAGCCTACAAAATTAAGAGAGAGTTTCTAAGGAATTAGAATAGAAAGAGCCTGCTAAACTGAATGCAAAAACACATAGCAATGAATATTCATGCAAAATTAATATTAGATAGTTTGCATATACCAAGCTCTTTTCTTAAAATGCAAAAACTATCTTCAGAGAGTAGCTTGGTGAAAATGTCTTGATTCTTAGTATTAATATGCAAAAGATCAATGGTTCTTTCTAAAATATGATCTCTAAGAAAATGATGTTTGATTTCTATATGCTTAGTCCTAGAATCATGCACATGATTTTTAGAAAGATTTACAACATTAATATTATCACATAATATAGGAATATGAGAAAAGTTTAAAGAAACTTCCTTGATGCTTCATCTATAATATTTGAGCGCAACAGTTAGAAATTGTTATGTTTTCCACTTCAGTCATCGAAATCGTTGTGAAATTTTGCTTCTTATATGACCAAAATACTAGACATCCTCTAAGAAATTGATAGTGACCACTTGTGTTTTTTTGATCAACTTTATCACCTACATAATCTGCATCATAATAGCCCATTATGTCAAATGAGTTAGTTTTTAGATACTATAATCCAAAATCCATGGTTTCATGGAGATATCAAAAGAATATGTTGATTTCTTGAAAGTGGATTTCTTTTAGATTTAATTGAAAGCATGCGCAAAGACAAACATTAAGTATAATGTCTAGTTTTGAGCTTGTAAGATATAGTTGTGATCCAACCATTCCTTTATATTTTGTCTAAATTGTAGCTTGGCCTTCTTTGTCTTTATCAAGTTTAGTTCTAATGTACATGGGAGTACCCATTGATTTGGCGTTCTCAAAATGGTATTTCTTGATGAGTTCATTTGTGTATTTGTCTTGGTTAATGAAGATTCCTTTTTTTGTTTTTATCTTTTTTGTAATATGAGAAGGAATGATAATTCTTCCATCATGCTTATTTCAAACTCCCCCTATATTAATGTCGAGAATTCTTCACAGAAGGATGGATTAGTAGCTCCTAATATTATCTCATCAATATATATTTATACTATAAGTAAATCATTTTCCTTTCTCTTAATAAATAAGGTTTTGTCGACCTTTCCTCTTTCAAAGTTATTCTCAAGCAGAAAGTTACTTAACCTCTTATACCATGCTCGAGGAGCTTGCTTTAAACCATACAAAACTTTAGATAACTTCATCATATAATCTAGATGATTTTCATCTTCAAAACCTAAGGGTTGCTTAACAAATACTTCTTCGTTAATATAACAATTTAAGAATGCACTTTTAACATCTATTTGGAACAACTTGAAGTTTCTATACCATGCAAAGGCAAGTACAACTCTAATCAATTCCAATCTAATATTAGGTGTATAAGTTTCATCAAAATCAATACCTTCCTGTTGATTGTAACTTTGAGCTACAAGTTTAGCTTTGTTTCTTACCACCTTATCATTTTCGTCGAGTTTGTTTCGAAATACCCACCAAGTCTCAATGATTGACTTATTTTGAGGATGAGGTACCAGATTCCAAACTTTGGTTTTGTCAAATTGATTCAGTTCGTCTTTCATGGCTGAAACCTAGTTTTCGTCAATAAGGGCCTCTTCAATGGTCTTTATTTCTATTTGTGAGATGAGAACAACAAAGTTGTTTTCGAATGATGATTACAGGTTTTTGATATGTTTAGTTTTAATATTTTAACCTCGATATTTTGCAAGCTTATAGGTCGTTTGCGTAGTATCTAAGGTGTTGATCCCACGAGGAGGGTTAATCTAATCCTAAAATCTAAGGCTAAAATGAATTGCAGAAATTAAAATTTAACTAAACTAAAACAATGATGCAATTCAATCATTCGATTCAATCAAATAACTCAATTCAAGAATTAGTCAAGAAATGTTAACAAATTAGCAAATTGCAACACACACATCAAGAATCAACTTAAGGAACTACCAATTAAGAGAAAGGAGAATTTTTACTTATCATCAACACTAATCTAATTAATTATGAGTTGACATATTATTGGTCTGGGATGATCCTAGGTTTGATTACTCTCTCTCGAGTTATAATCAATAATCCTAAATTATAAACCCTAATCAGATTTTGAAAATTGCAAATTTTCAATTCATAATTTTCCCAAACCCTAGTTAGATCTGAAGTTTTCCACTAGACTACTAGAAATATATGTGAGATTTCTTCACAAAATTACTGATTTGATTGATTTTTTGTTCTTATTAAATCATCAAACTCTCATTAGCCCAATTTAATTATTTTTCATTCTAATCACCCTCTCAGTCTATCATCAAAATATGCAAGTGCAGAAATCAATCACAATGAATCCAAATAACATAATCAATTAGATTTTTATTGAATCAAAGATAAAAACAACCCTAATGTGAGTTTAGACATTCCTCAACATTCATAAAATCCTATCACAACCGCTATCCCAATCCTATACATAAATAAAATTGAAAGGCACTGAAAACCAAATCTGAGCAGATGATGGATGTATTGGTCTGGAAACCTCCTGTTTCGGGAAGTACTTTGCGTCGGCTTCTTCTCCATGTCTCTCTTCCTTCGTCTCTTTCTTAATCTCTTGATGAACTCTCTCTAGAGTTTCTTGACGGTGGCTAATGCAAGAAGCTCCCTATCCTCTTTTGTCTTGTTCTTTTTTATACTTGATGTGCTTATGGTAGCCTTAGGGTTTTTTCAAGGTCGAAAAGGTCCAAAAATCCTCAAAATTTGACTTTTTGTGTGTCTGCATGTCTATCTTGCCACATGTAAGCTTTATGTCATGATCATTAGCCAAATCTGATGCTTCTATCTATCTCCCTTGCTTCTATCATGACCGTGGTAAGAACGGTCACAATCGTGGTCCGTTATTTTGGTCCAAGTCTTTCCGAAACTTCTTTGTTCTTCGCTATTGACCTTGAAACACTAACAAACATATCAAAGTAACTCAAAGACATAATAATTAAGGTCAAATACTTGTACTAACCCATAAAAACACTTAAACACAAATAATTCATAAACTAACATAATTATACCAAAAACACATACTAAACAATCGAATAAATAGATAAACACATATCAAACTATGCCTCTAACACGATGTATTTCACACTTACCACATCCCTACACTTAAATGATTGCTTATCCTCATGCAAACAAAACAACAAACAACACAAAACATAAAATACACAATGCAAAAAATGAGGCAATGGCTTCAACTTCATGAAATAATTTAACTCTAAACAAAATCATTCAAATTGTTCCAAATTATTAACTTATGAAATCCATGTCTAATCACCTTGGACTCAATATACAAACTAATCAAAATTTTAATGTTGAGTCTATTCATCTCTATCACTTGCACACACACATTGATAATCATTTAGTCAAAACAAAATTGTAGTTGCTCCTCAATAGGTTTTCATGAAAAATCAAGCTACTAACAAGTTTAGGAGGTTTTTATTTAAAAATATTCTTTTTTTTATTTTCTTTAAAGACATGAACCTAGCCTTTTATGCAGAGCCAAACATTTGTGATAAACGTCGATCGGGTTACTTAACTAAATCATGTTGTTATTAAGTTGCTTGGTTAGAATGTCATTATAGCCTTTTTACACGAAGGCACACATTTGTGATGCGTGTTGATCCAATTACTCAGCTACATCACATTCTCAATTGGCTACTAGCTCTATTCATAACTCGAAGGCAAGTGGAATAACTATTTTAGTTAAAATTTATACAAATTTTTTGTCACACAAAATTTTGCCTACCTTATTTCTTTAGCTAGTCATTCTCATGAAAATGTACTAATAATGCCACTTATTTGGTTGGCCTAAAATTATAAATGAGTATGGAAAATTTCTAGACTGAATGGACTAACATCTTATCCTAATTAACCAACATATTTAGACCTAAGTAACTTAGGTTGCTAATTTCACAAGCTAATAAATCTTCACAACCTAAAATACTATGCTTAAGGCTAAATCTATCCCGTTTAGTCTTAGCCATTGACCCCTTCACACAATCCACATCATGTAACCTAAACAAACTATTATACAATTCACACTCAAGGTAAAAACACAGAACACTCCCTATATATGAACAATACATTGTCCTCAATATGAGAAGGGTACACAAACATACCAAGGGGAATTAAAACACAATATACAAAAAAACATAAGAAGAAAATACTAACAAAAATGAAAAGAAAAGGGTTAGAACATGAAACCTTCATATTGACTGGGGTGTTGATGGTGATGGAGGCAAAGATCATTTGTGCTTGATGCCCATGAGTACTGCCCTATCTTATAATTGCTTCAAAAAGAGTAGGAGAGTTAGTACTCTAAAACATTCCAAATTATTAAGAACTTATTTTGAAATATAAAACCAATCTAACAATGCAATAATTTAAACCTAACTACTAAACGTGCTAATTTATGGTCATTAGCTTGACCTCCATCCTTTAAAACTCAGTCAGGATCAATTATGAGCGGCTTGCTTCTACTGTTTTCGATTAACACAATTTTATAGCCTGTGAGTAAGCTAACAAATTGCAAAATGATTATAAGGATAATATTAATAAAGTTGAGAAAACCAATTAAGCTCAATAATGTCCTTTTTCTAACAAATTGTCTATAAAACAAGGAATAACAAAACTCCTTGAATCTTCCATCGAATCCAACAGCTTATCCTGTAAGAAGGTGAGTTTCTCTCTTTCTTCGGTAATCACCTTTGTCTCCTCTACTTCTTCTGCTTCATGAACAGAGACTTTTGTAGCTTCTTCAAACTCAATGTCTATTTTCATCTGTTCTTTTTCCTCTTGTTCTTTGGAAACTTTGAACACATCAAATATCCTAAATGAACTACTATACTTCGAATTCTTTAATGAATTATTCATATTGAATTTCATTTGATCATCATTAATCCAAAGGATAAGGTTCTTTTCATGGATATCTACTAAAGATTTTTCTATGTTCACACATGGTTTATCAAGAATAGTTGAATAATAGGGATAGTTGGCATTCTTTTCTTCATTCTCTTTCTTCATCTCTTATTCTTCAATAAGGTGGGGTTTAGTTTGATTTTCCACTAATCCTTCTAGCTCTCCCCCATTCTTACGTGTGATAACCTTATATTGCTCTAGTTGATGTATTTCCATATTATTTAGAGAGCCTTCTATACTTTTCGTAACTGGAAAGTTGTCTCACTCGAATCTCTAGGTTGTGAATAGATAAGGCATGATTTTTTGTTAGTTGATCAAATTACTCTTCCAGTACCTTGATGTCCCATTTGAGTCCCTACATTATTATTAGACCAAAAGAAATTGGGGTGGTTCTGCCCTTCAAAAGTGTGCATGTTCTAATAAGGATCGTTACTTCCCTAACCATACTATGCCTCATTGTACTTTGCAAAAGTTCTTTGCTCCCTATAATATCTATCTTCCATCATTGTTCTTTCCATTTCTTCTTGGCATCTAACTCTTTAGATGTCTCATTTCTCATTCTAAGATGTCTTATTATGTCTCTACTTTACACCCCATATTTCTTTCTCTATTTTTTCCTTTTTTAAAAAATTGAAAAAGCATTAGACTAGAGAACTAAACTAATCACCTCCCCGGCAATGGTGTCAAAAATTTTGATCAAGGTTTTTCGATATGTGTAATTTTAATATTTTAACCACAATATTTCGCAAGCGTATGAGTCAGTTGTGTAGTACCTAAGGTGTCGATCTCACGAGGAGGGTTAATCTAATCCTAAAATCGAAGGCTAAAACTAATCATAGAAATTTAAATTTAACTAAACTAAAACTATAATGCAATTTAATCAATCGATTCAATCAAATAACTCAATTCAAGAATTAATCACGAAATATTAACAAATCAGCAAATTGCAACAGACATACAAGACAATTGAGAGATATGGAAATTTTTACTTATCTTCAACACTAATCTAATTAATTATGAATTGTCATATTATTGGTCCGGGACGATCCTAAGGTTGATCACTCTCTCTCGAGTTATAACCAATAACTTTAAATTTTAAACCCTAATCAGATTATAGAAAATTACAATTTCTCAATTCATAATTTATTCAAACCCTAACTAGAAGTACAGTTTCCATTAGACTGCTGGAAACCTATGTGAGATCTCTCTTCACACAATTACCGATTTGATTGATTTCTCGTTCTTATTAAATCAACTAACTCTTGCTAGCCCAATTTAATTATTTTTCATTCGATTCACCCTCTCAATCTATCACCAAATTATGCAAGTGCATAAATCAATCACAATGAATCCAAAAAACATAAACAATCAGTTCTTTATTGAATGAAAAAAAATAACCCAAAGGTGAGTTTAGACATTCCTTAACATTCATAAAATCCTATCTCAAAAGCTATCCTAATTCTATACATAAATAAATTGAAATACACTAGAAACCAAATCTGAATGGATGATGGAGGTAGTAACGTTTAGAAACCTCCTTTTTTGGGAAGTACTTTGCATTGTCTTCTTCTCCATATCTCTCTTTTTTCATATTTTTCTTAATCATTTGATGAACTCTCTCTAGGGTTTCTTGATGGTGGTTGATGCAAGAAGCTCTATCTCCTCTTTTGTCTTGTTCTTTTTTTATAATTGATGTGTCTGTGGCAACCCTAGGGTTTTTTCAGAGTTGAAAAGGTCTAAAAAAACCCTCAAATTTTGACTTTTTTATGTGCCTGTGTGTCTGTTCGATGCAGGCTACGATCATGGGCCACATGAAAGTTCTCTCATAATTGTGATCCTAATTTGATGCTTCTATCATAATTGTGGCAATTTGTCCATAATCGTGGGTTGTCTCCCTTGCTTCTATCACAATTGTGGTAGGATGGGCCATGATTATGGGCCATTGTTTCAGTCTAAGTCTTTTCGATGCTTCTCCATTCTTCGCTGTTGACCCTGAAATACTAAAAAAATGCATCAAGGTACCTCAAAGATATAATAATTAAGCTCAAATGCTTGTATTAACCTATAAAACTAGTTAAACACAAATAATCCAAAGCTAACACAATTATACCAAAAACACATACTAAACAATCGAATAAACAGATAAACACATATCAAACTATACCCTAAAACACGAACAATGATCTTATTATTAGAATTTTAGAGGGATCTCCTATAATATATTGATATGTATCAAGACCACTCCATTCTCTTGGTGTTTTTTGTTACATAGGCTCCTGCTAGAGGTGCTTGATGAAGGAGCCTGCTCTGTCCTAGCTTTAGAAGGAGCTTCTTGATCTTGTGGTTCTGAAGTCGCTACAGGTATGATTTAGCTCTCCAATGTATCTTTGGGAATCAAAGGATGCTCTTCATCATCTGAATCAGTTGCTGTTATTGAAGGTAGTGCTTCATCAAATACCACAGGTATCGATTCTTCTAATCTTCTTTGTTCTTTTATTATATAGTATAAATTCTTTACTAGCGATATTGTAACACAAGAAAATAGCTTCGTCTGATCTCACATCAAACTTTCCAAAGTTGTCTTTTCCATTGTTTAGAACGAAACATTTGTAGCCAAATGCTCGAAAGTGAGAAACATTCGATTTTCTTACTTTACATAGCTCACAGACGATCTTCTTGAGTATAGGTCTTATAAGAAATTTGTTAAGTACGTAACATGTTATGGATAATATTTCTACCTAGTATATATGAGGTAATCCACTTTCACACAACATGGTTCTGGCTATATCAACCAAATTTCTATTCTCTTTCTCTCCAACTCCACTTTGCTAAGGCGTCCTTAGACAAGAGAATTTGTAAGTTATACCATTGTTGATACATAATTCTTCAAAATTTCTGTTATCAAATTTTCCTCCACGATCACTCCAAATTGAATTGGTGTAGTATCCTTTTTCTATCCGAATTTTTCTGCAAAACTTTTTAATCACTTCAAAAGCATCATCTTTATTTGATAAGAAATAAACTATGTAAATATGGAGTAATCATCTACTAGAAAAAAACAATAATGTTTACCACTAAAACTTTAAGTCCTAGAGGGACCAAATAAATTAATGTGCATAAGTTCAAGTGGTTGGCTAGTATACACAATATTTTTAGGAGGAAAGATGCTTTTGAATTGTTTACCTTTTAAACAAGCCTCATAAACCTGATTACTTTCGAACTTTAAGATCGGTAGTCCTCTTACTAATTTGTTTTTGGACAATTTTGATAGAATGCTCATGCTCGCATGTCCAATTCTATACCAGATAAACGAATGCTTTTCTAGAGAGACAAAACACTTAACACTTTGTGAGGACATGTCTTTCAGTTGAGCACAATATATATTCTAATTTCTAGGACCAACAAACACAATATCATTAAAAATATTGGCAATTTCACAATGAGATGTATAGAAAATGACTTTGCAACTTTTGTCACATGGATAACTCACACTGAACAGGTTATGCTTCAAACCATCAATAAAGAGAACGTTATCAATAGAGGTAGAGTCAGAATTACCAATTTTACCAATTCTGATGACCTTTGCTTTATTTTTGTCTGCAAAGGCAATGTTATCTCTGTCTTTTCTTTCAATATAGTGGAAATGTCATATTTCACCTGTCATGTGTCTCGAATAGCCACTATCAACTATCCATTAATTCTCCTTTATCTTCGTTTTGAAGCATATCTGCAGAAAGCAATATCTCATTTTAGGTATCTAAATTTTTTTGGGTCCTTTCAGGTTAGTATTTTGACATTTTGATCTGTAACCATACATCTGAGATAATTTCTTTTTACAAAAATTACAAAAATGACTAATATGACCATGTTTACTACAGTAATCACATAAAATAGATGAATGTTAGTTGTTATGATTTTTGCCACTTAGTAAGTTCTTGCCATTTTAGCTATAGCTACTACTAGATTTAACAAAGAAGTTTTTGCATGACCTAATATTGTTATTTTCATTGTATCCTATTCTGGCCTTACCAAAAATGCATTTACCACTACTAAGAAATGCATCAAGATTCTTCCTTTCATCAATGAAATTTTCTATGTCTTTTTTTAGAGATAAGATCTTTCCAACACTTTTCTCCTTTTCAAGTTCTAAGGCGACAACTTTTTCTTCTAACTATTTCACCTTATTAGAACCATTTTTGAGCAGTGTACTTTCCAACTTAGCTACTCTTTCTTCTATGACTTCCTTTTCAAAAACATTTTGCTTATAGTCAACCTCAAGGGACATATTCTTGGTCACCAAATTTTCATTTGCAGATTCCAATGATTTAATCTTACTCTTCAGAGATGCATCATTGCCATTGGACTTCTCCACTTCTTTGAAATACTTCAATGTCAAGCTTTTATACTCATCATACAATTTATGATATGCCTTTTTCAATTCATCAATTTTAATATCAAAGTCAAAATAATATACCTCATTGTCTCCTGATTCAGCTATGAAGAAAACGTTGCTGACTTCTTCTTCAAAGTTTTCAGAATCCTCATATGACTATGCTGTAGTCATTGCTTTCTGGATTTTTTTTCCTCTAACTTGTTCTTTTAAAGAAGGGGACATTTTGGTCTTGTGTGTCTAGGCTTCTTGTAATGATAACATATGAGTTGATTATTTTTTGTATTGCTATTGTTGCTGCTGCCTTTTAATAAGAACCTATTGTTTTCAACTTTCTTATTTCCTTCTCTTTTCTTCATCAACTTCTTTTTATAGAAGTGGGTATATTTTTTGACAATAAATTTGAACTTGTCATCTCCATCTATTTGCAACTCACTTTCATCACCATTTGATTCATCAGTTACTTTTAATGCCATTCCTTTTCTGTAGAAGGATCCTTCATCTCGTTGAAGCTTGGTTTCATGGATCATCAGATTTCATCATAGCCAGTTAACTGAAATAGTGTCTGGATCCTTTATTGTTTCTATAGCTATCAGCTTAGGTCTCCATTCCTTTGGTAGTGGCCCCATAATCTTCATTACGAGCTCATCATTGGGATATATCTTTCCTAAGTTCTTTAAGGATGTAATAATGTTTTCAAAATGTTTGAACAATTTGTCTATGGTCTTTCCCTGTTTTATGTCGATAGTTTCATATTGATGCACTAAAAGGCTTATTCTATGCTTCTTTACCTCATTCGGTTCTTCAAATATAACTTGTTGTTTATCCCATATTTCCTTTACTGTAGAACAGTAGGATATCCTCTCATATTATTCTGGAGATAATGCACAGATTAGATAATGTTTTGTTTAATGTTTAACTATGCATTTCTTCTATCAGTGTCAGTCCATACTTCTAGTTATCTGAACTGGGAAGTGTAGCTCCAACTATGATGACTTTAATATCTCATATTGGGGATAGATTTTCATTCTCTCTTTCTAGTATGAGTAGTTATTTTCATTGAAGTAAGGAGGCTTTGTGATGGATTGTCCTTCAAAACTTTTCATATTTTTTGCCACGATCTATCAGGTGCTATAAAATTAAAAAAGTGAAACCTTGCTCTGAAACTAAATGATAAAGCAAAAACATGCAAGATGGGGGGTGAATTATATGACTTAAAATTTTTTCGCAAGTTACAATTAATTAGTATAAAGATATAGGCCTGTTAAAATTAAAACACTAGGAGCCTATCAGATGATAGTAACCTGCTAATCAACAAGGTCCTACTAAAGTATAAGTCCCATTGATAACAATAAAAACAAAGGCGCTTGTTAAAATGAAAGGAATTATCAACAAGTTGAAAATAGAAGGGACCTATTATAAAAGTGAAGGGGCCTCTTATTGAAATGAACACACATATAATATAATGCAAAAATATAAAAGATAAGGAGAGAGAGAGAGAGAGGAAGGACGTAGTCGATTTATACTGGTTCAACTTACAATCTAAACCTACGTCCAGTCCCCAAGTATCCAACTTGAGTGTTTCACTATAAAATTAAGTAGTAATTTGACATGCCTCTCCAAGCTCATAAGTTAATATTTTTCAAGGTTCTTTAACCTTTAATACTAGTAGTATTGCATTAACCTCTACAAACTTTCAAAAAAAAATTAGGGTTCGCTTGATATAAGCTTCAGTAATCTCTCAATAGAATTTCACTTTCTAATGCACAAGAGAATTTTTACAAAGATATCACTTTTAAGAATGTATATGCTTTTGATGAATTTCGACAATATAGCTTCACAAGCTTCTATATCATTTAGTTGTTTTTCACAGTTGCATTGACTCTTCCTTAAATACGTTGCTTCACTTGTATCCTTAGTCAATTGGATTGATTTGAGTTTGAATAACTTCGATGTCATCTTTGCCAAAAATCTTATAGTAATCACAAAGTTAATATATAACCTTCATAATTAGTAGGATCATTTTTAGAGCACCCCACTTCCACAATGACCCGAACCGAACATCGATGGTGATATTCGAGTCCGTGCCCCGCGAGGGTGACGTGCTAGTGCTCTATATTCGTTCAACACACTATACGGAAGCCAATCATCACATACAATCAATAATAATTTCTATGGCTACTTGGGCCCTTTCACAAATACAAAGCACTTAAGTCAATTTGACTTTACAATTGACATAATCATTTGTACAAAAGTTCATAATACATAATGTTATAAAGAAATAAGAAAACAATAATGCAGACGCGAACTGATCCCAACTTCTATCCTTCACTTAAAAGCTGTATAGATACTCCTGTTGGCCTAACGGGGTATTCTTCAAATCCTGAAAAATATTTGCAAATTTTGGGTGAGTTTTGCGAACTCAGTGAGTGACCATCATTGATGGCTCACTCCATCTCATTACAAATAATTCACATCTCACATTATTTCACATTCAGTGCATTTAATCATTCATACTATGTATCAAAAATCACATTTTTCATTATGCATATGCAACGCACATGAGACTCTCTTTCTATTTGTTATTTTGTTGTGACTAAGTGCCTAAACTGTCCCATATCCATTGGATACCGGGCTCATTGATAACTATCCTATATAGGGCTCATAAACATTGAGCCTAAGACTCTGGTTCACTTTTAAGCTCGACGCTCTTTTTCACACGTTGAGCTCGAAGCTCTGATCGTTGGCTACTCTGGTCACAACTGCCTTTATATTTCATGAATTCATGCATTGGAATGCTTCATTCACAATTGTATATCCCATTCAAATACTTTTTCATCTCATCGGACCTTAGTTTGGCATTCCACATTGAAGTGGAGAATTCACAATCTCATTTATATACAAATACAAATACACATTCCTAACATATTTAACAATCACATTCACATACAATTTGCACTTCAATAGCTCATTCATATATCACTTTCATCGAACCTTCATTGTCCGGAATTCAACAATCAAGTCACAGTCATAATCATTTCGTGATCACTCAATTCATAACATAAACAGACAAACAATAAAGTAAGACCATTTAGGTCTACTCACAGTACGCTTCATTTTAGCATTTGTTTCCAAAATCGGGGAGCGCCTGAATACGGACACTTAACCTGCATAGTCCATTTATACACGACACATATTACACATTTATTAATAATTGCAAACATATAAACCTTTATTTATGCACAAATGTCTCAATGGACAATGTACAATTTATGCTCAATGACAATCCCGGGTATATGTTCTAATATACATTTTATGCTCATTCCCATTTCATAATTCATATATGTTT
>JANZLF010000001.1:25844522-25860818 GCA_026546835.1 Erythroxylum foetidum
AGTATCCAACTGTTTAAGAGAATTTCAGCAATTCGAGGAGACATTCTTGTTAATGTGACGTGAAATTTGGTCCAGATTATAGGATGTGGAAATATGTTTGGGAACCACAAATTATCTCTGATGATGGGGTTTCCAACACAGGAAGTTATGTTTGTAGATAGGTTGAAATGTGTGGAGCCACAGGAAAATGAATTGTCATGAGCATAAGTCAATGTGGAAACATTAGGAAATTGAAAGAACTGCTAAAATCCGTTGAGAAAAGGAGGTTCAATGAAAAATTGAGGATAGCATGTGATTATACTACTGCATTGAGAAAATTAGATACTCAAAGGAGTTACAAGAACAAAATAAAGGTACAATGAGTTTGAGGTATTGGAGTTAACCATACCCTGATAGGATTATGATATTGAAGGGTTAATATGATCTAAGCAACATCATATCAATGAGTAACTATGCTCATATTGACAAATGAAGATGAAATTTTAAATGTTTGCAGGAAAAAGATGTAAGCCACGTCGGTGATAACTGAAAACAAAATAATTATAGTGTTAAGTATGCCATTCGGATTTGGAGATTTTTTAGTATATACAATAGAGGTTACCAATCGAGATTAAGAGGAAATTGGTTATAATGTATAAGGTGCTTTTGTGTACCGAGAGATAAGCTTCATGAGCTAAATTTAGATTCATGATTTGAAAATTTCTACAATAGTAGTTGGTTTGTAAGCGTAGAATCATGATGTGGACAGAAACATATAACATATATATATGATTAGAAAGTTTAGTAAAGATTAAGGTAAGAATGGAATTGGAAAGATTGAAAGGATTGTGCTGAGGAATCTGTCCTAATAAAGCAAATGTTCCAATCAATAGTATCGAATAGAATATTGCATAGCAGAATACCACATATGTGAATATTAGGTTATTCAATCTAGTGAAATAAAGAGTGTATAGTGACGAATTAAAATGGAGAAAAAAGGAAATCTTATTAGTTATGGAAAAGTAACATCAGTTTTGCAAAAAGGAATTAGAAAAGCCCAAATGGAGGATTTGAGGAATTTTGAGGGAGTAAAGTATGTGTACTAACTGATAAAGAGATGTCCTAGTAAGTATACCTCAAAAGAGCAATTGACAGCTAAGATTATTGAACTGAGTGCTTATATGTTTGAGTTCCTTGTAGTCTTACCTATAGGAGACAGTTATAAAGCTTATATATCTGGAATGCTTCAGCATATAAGATTAAGATTAATGTATAGTGCAAAGTGACTACAGGCGAAATTGTCATTATTTTAGTGAGACGACAAAAAGAGTCGATCACCTTGAGTACAAGCCAGAACAAATTTGGGATGCTGCTCGAGAGTGAACTAAATTGAAAATCTGAATAAAGTGGTTTTGAAAGAAGAATGAATTTTGGTGGATCACATCAAAGTCGTGACCATATGGAGAAAGATTTGAAGGTTCAGCGTACTTACACCGATGAAAAAAAAAAACAGGAGGGAGATGACTTGTCCTTGAGTGTTTCACCTGTGCCAAGGTGTAGTTAGCAGAGATACGAGAATAATAAGGGAAACTAAGTGTGACATAAAGTGGTCCATATAAAACTGTGGCAAAAATGGGATGATGGCATTATGAGAGACTTTGTGGTTAGTATTGTTAAAATCCGATATATGTGGTATTGAGACTGGAAGTAAAGAGTTGAATACTCTGAAAGTCATCAAGGACATAAATGAGGATGTATGATATCTTAACAGGGAATTAAGAGACCTATCGCCTTTATCAATTGTGTTTTTATGGAAGCAAGCATCGAGAAGAAAAATGATATAAGAAACAGAGGAGTGTATGAGATAACAGTACCCCTACCTTATTCAGTATCAAAAATGAATTTCGATGGCGAAATTTTTATTAGGAGGGGAGAGTTGTAACATCCCATAGCCGATGGGAAGGGTAAAATAGTAATTTGGAACGGGTTATGAGTGTGTATACGTATCTCGGCATGTTCATACATATTATGGCCTCTATATATATATATATGTGTGTGTGAATGGAAATTTTTGTATATGCACATGACTGTACATGCATTCATGACATTTTTCGGCATATGTGTTTATTGTGAAAAACATATGATTTAGTGCTTGAAAATTGAATTGAAGTGGATTTTTCTGGGTTTTCCGTTTTTGGGGGAAATGTATAAATTTTTTTAGAATTTTCGAGTAAAATTGACGGACTGAAAAAAAATTTGTCAAGTGGTGGACTGATTGAATTTTTGGTACCGAAAATGACTGTCCAATAGCACTGAAAAATTAGATACATGATGTTTGGTTTTATTAATTGGAGCCATTGGATTTTGAGACAAATTTGGAATAGAAATTGGAGACCAAATGGGCTAGTTACCAAGTGGACCAATTGGAAGCATAAGGAATTGACACGTGGCAAGTGACATGTGTCACTTGCCCCACCACTTATATGGAAAAGGGTTAAAGGTGATTTATATGGTAAATTCTTCTCTCACCTGTAGCTTCTTCTTTTCTTCCTCCTTTGTTGGTTCAAGCTTTCCTTTGTTCTCACTTAAATCCTAACCTAAGCCTTGCCATAGTGATGATCGTATGGTGTTAGGAGGAAGGTAGAGACTTGGTGAAAAGTGAAGAAATGAAGAATTAAAGGCTTGTTTAGGTAAGAATGAAGTTTATATGTTCTTATTTTGGTAATTAGAAGTTGATGGATGAGATGTTTTGTTGTATTAAGTTGTTTTGAAGTGTTTTAAATGATGTAATATGAGTTATACTTTGAAAGATGGGAAGACTATAGCTAAAGATCGTTAAAAATCGAGTTTCGGGAGGTTTCTTGGGTTCGCAAGTCGCAACGTGCTCATACGCACATCGCGGCGCACGCGAGCATGCACGCCGCGGTGCCCGCAAGCGTGCACGTCGCGGCGAGGACCCATTTTTCTACACGAACATATTTTGGTATTTTAGCCATAAATTTTAACGTAGATGTCCAAATGAGGTGATTTTTCATTTGTTGTAAACTAGAGACATGAGGCTATAAGTTATCTGAAGGAATCAAATTTCTATTCAGTTCCTAAGATGTTCAATTTCTAGAGTGAAATTGGGTATAGTGTCTAGTCTCGGTTTTAGCAATAATTGGACCTATAGAAGTCCAAATTGAGTGATTGTGGTGTCAATGAGTTTCAAAATTTTAGAGGAAAATACTGTGACAGGAATTTTTGGGAATAGTGTCGAGAATGTTACGAATATGCATTGTACACATTTTAAATTTGCTACATGTGCATTATCAAATGTTTCTGATTGGACAAGGGGTAATTTGTGAATATTTTGATTGTTTTAGTGGCGCATTTAGAACGTTAACCCATAGACGTTGCCGAGGCTTCCAGGCATTAGCTTCGAAAGCAACGGTGAGTGACTTAGATGGCTCTTCAATTATTATTTGCTTATGCTTGTACTTCTGTGGTGAATAATGGTGGGATTGTATTTTTGATTATAGATTCCGGACAGAAGGTCCAAGGTATTGGGAGATTATGACATAGAAGTGATGTTGTCTGAGAATTTGAGGCCTCTGTGTTTAAATGTGATTAAATGTGAGTGTGATTTTAATGTGATTAATTATGAACTAATTGGTTGAATGTGATAATTTTGGATTGATTGTGATGTTACTATGGCTTCATTGCGACATATGCATTCCATACATGAATGCATGATCAGTTAATGACAGTTGTGACCGGAGCAGCCACCGAGAGCTACAAGCTCAACGTTTATATTTGGGACTCGAGGCCCACAGTGATTCAGAGCCTCAGGCTCAATGATTAATGCGTCCATATTGGGACAGTTTTAGGCGCTCGGTCACAACACTGTAATAAATTGGAAAAGTGTCATATATGCATTTCATATGCATTTGATTTGATCTCCTTGATTGAGTGAAAGATAAAATGCCTTATACTTATGTAATAACAATCATGTGGTACTTCTGAACGTGAAATTAAGAAATAACTGTGATATGCTTGAGCGTTGCATGAAATATAATGGTTGTTGTGACCAGATTCGCCACCGATCAGAGCTTTAAGCTCAACGAGTGTAAATCAGTCTTGAGCTCATAAGTGATTCAGAGCCTCAGACTCAACGTTTAATGAGCCCTGTATCCACCAACGGATAAGGGACAGTCATTAACGAGCCCTACAAGGGACAGTTTAGGTGCTCAGTCACAGCAAAATAATAAATGGAAAGTGAATCTCATATGCGTGTATCAAATATGAAAAATATGAATGTGGAATTCTATAGATGTGTGTGTGTATGTGCATTATGAAATAAAGTTAGACGTATGGCAATTGTGTGATGTGAATGGGTGAACCATCGATGATGGTCACTCACTGAGTTAGCAAAACTCACTCAAAATTTGCAATTATTTTTTAGGACCCAGAAGAATATCCCGTTAGACAACGGGCGTATAACATCTACTTGTGAGTGAGAGATGTGGTCGGGATCAGTTCGCGTCTGCATTAGTGTCTGATAGAATCATTTTATTTCTGAATTTTTGTATTAAGATTAGATCAAATTATAAAGTCATCAGACTGAAATAAATTGTATTTATGAAAAGGGCCCCATGGTAATTGTAATTACTGATGATTATTTATGTTAATTGTTTTCTCCATTGTGGATGTTAGTGTTCCAAAAAAAAAATTTATATTGAGTTTTGACTGAGTGATATAGCATGCCACCCTCGTAGGGCACAGACTCGGATATCACCATCGATGTCAGGTTTGGGTCATGCGGGAGTGGGGTGTTACGGAGATGACGTCATCATAGAAGAAGCAAAAAGCCAGAAGATACAACTCCTCCGTTTTACCTATTCCCTTTTAAGGACCCTGACTTTCAGCTCAAATGTCCAAAATTTCATACTATATATTGTTGGAAAACTAAAAGAAGGACTCATTACTTATTAGAAGACACATTTTCTCTATGCTAGCCTAGATCGATCCAAAATTTCCCCCGAATTCAGAATACGTACATTACATTCATCCACCAATGTAGTGCATCCAATTCTCAACTTCATGAAAAAATTTTAGATTCTTGAAGATAGAATTTAAGTTCAATGTCTTCATAAGAAATGTATCCATATGTTTCTAGTTTAATCCAAATTAAGAATCATCTCGTTTGGATAACTAGAGAAGAAGTTATGGCTAAAGGACTAAATCATTCTCCATAAAGATTTTTCAGATCAACCACCCCTTTTTGTTTTACAATCTTTCCTTAACACAAGTCATACTAAGATGATCTTTTCTACTTCATTTACTCCTCATTCTCAAGTGCATCTCAAATCAATATCATCCAAAAAATACTTATATAGTCCATGATTAATCATGAACACCAATAGCAGGACATACACATATGTACATATTCTCGATCAACTTATTACACAAATCCAATTTCGTTTTTGTTAAATTTCCTCTCTCCTTGTGGGAGTCTCTCTCTCGAGTTCTGTAATATCTGAGAGTTTTCGTCCTTGGGTTAGGGATTTGCATTTTCCTGTGTATTTGCCACGCTCTTCGGTCTTTGATTACTTTGTTTGAGTCTTGTTTGAGGTGTCGTCTAGGTTTTCTTGGTTTTTTTGTGTGATTAGGTTTTGGATTTCTGATCTTGACGGGTTTCAGAAGATTTGTACTTCTTTTTTCCTACACAAGGAGCGTTGGGGTTTTATTGGGTGGTTTGCGATGGCGGCATTTGATTTAGAGATACCTTTGGAATCGGGACGAGATCTGATTGCGGAATCATCGCGTTGTGTGGTTTTGGGGAAAATAATCTCTAATAGGGTTGTGAATCGAACTGGTGTTTTTGGTGTTTTACGAAGCATGTGGACGGCGAAGGAGCTTAAGGATGTTCGGGAGTTGAGTCCTAATCTCTTCACTTTGTCCTTTCATAATTTAGGGCTGGTGGCCAAAGCGATTGAGGAAGGGTCGTGGACGGTGATGGGATGTTGTTTTGTTTTAAAACTTTGGGGTTTGGATATGGCGGTTAAGGATGTTGATTTTGCTCGCTGTCCCTTTTGGATTCAGATTCATAATCTACCCTTAGAAATGCTGACTGGTGTCAATGCTTGAAAAATTGGGGATAGACTTGTCCGCATTCTTGCAATTGATGAAGATACATGGGAGATGGGTTTGGGTAGGAGCTTTCTGCGCATAAAGGTGGAGTTGGATATTACTGTTCCGTTGCTGCCTGGGTTTTGGATTCCGAAGGGGTCACAGCATAGGATATGGGCAGTTATTCGGTATGAAAGGATGGCTGATTTTTGTTATAATTGTGGTATCTTGGGGCACCAAGGGAGAAGTTGTAAACGAGAGAAGATGGATAGGACTGCCGTGGATATGCAGCAGTCTTTTGGTCCATGGATGAAGGTCATGCCTGTGCAAGTTAAAGATCGTCTGAGTGTGTTATTACCTATGAACCGGCTATCCGTGGATACTGAAATTTTATTAAAGTCGAGTGAGGAGGGTTTTGATTTAGAAAAGCCTCAGGATGGGGTTGCTGCTATGGGCGATACGACTGGTACCTTGGATGTTTCTGAAATGGAACATGATCCACTAGTGGAGGCTGAGAGTGAGGTTTCTTATGTAGCTATCTCCTTAGCTCATGATGGTCGACTTGAGGGTAAAGGGAAGAGAGTTGTTGGAAGGGGTAGGGGTAGAGGGAAGAAGGGTAACCTACATGATTGTGCATCTAGTGAATTTGATGAGCTGAGTACTGGAGGTTTGGGGAACTGTCCTGCAACAGTTCCCATTGGACTATGAGGTGTATTTCGTGGAATTGTCAAGGGGTGGGATCTCCCTTGACAGTCCATCATTTGATGGAATTGACAAAGAAGTTTGATCCTACATTTATTTTTCTGATTGAAACAAAAAATAAAGTTGACAAATTGGAGAATCTTAGGAAAAAATGTCATATGGATGCAGCTGTGTATGTTCATCCTTAGAGGATTGGGGGTGGGTTGGCTGTGTGGTGGAAGGATTGGGTTTCAATTACTGTTTTAGAACAAGATAAAAATCTTATTGCTATGGATGTCTGTAATACTGATGATGGTATCATTTGGAAGATTTTCTGGATTTACGGAGCCACTGATTTGAAGGAGAGGAAGTTGATTTGGGAGAGAATTGTGTGGAAAGCCGGTGGAATTAAGTGTCCATGGATATGTATGGGTGATTATAATGATCTCCTATATCATTCTGAAAAAGAAGGCGGGCAGCGAAGGGCTACTCATAAGATGGAGGGATTTCGGGGTATGCTTCTTCGGTCTGGACTGATTGATTTACCTTCTAAAGGATTGTGGTATACTTGGATTAATAAGAGGGAAGAGGGTGAGATTCGGGAGAAAATAGATAGGGTGCTAGCTAACCAGCAATGGATTGAAACTTACCCTCAATATCAGGTTACCAATTTGCCAATTGTAGGTTCTGACCATGCTCCTGTGTTGTTGGAAACTGTCCCTAGGGAGGAAATTGGTACCCGTCCATTTAAGTTTGAGGTTTTATGGAGTGAGCATGAGGATTGTGCTCAGATAATTACAGAGGGTTGGGCTTGCCGATTTGGGGGTTCTCGCTTGTATCAGTTAGTTCAGAAACAGAATGTCTGTAGGTCGAGACTCATTGCTTGGAGTAGAAAGGTTTTTCCTAATTTCCGGAAGGAGATTGATGGTATTATGAATCAGGTTACTGTGCTGCAGGCTAAGAAAGAGGGTACTGCAGATGATAAAATTCAGATCAATCTACTGTTGCGAGGGTTAAAACAAGCTTGGGAAGGAGAAGAGAAGTATTGGCTTCCTAGGTCTAGAGTGCAATGGCTAGAGGCTGGGGATAGGAATACAAAATTTTTTCACCAATCTACTTTGCAACGAAGAAGGAGGAATAAAATTCTTCGCATAAAGGGCAGGGATGAGATATGGATGGAGGAGGAATCAGGAGTGATTGACCAGTTCTCAGAGTTTTATACTCATCTGTTTACTAGTGAGGGATGTTGTGGTATTGATGAAGTGCTTCAAGCTGTCCCTAGACTTGTTACAGACATGATGAATGAGAATTTGAGTGCTGAAGTTACTGAAGAAGAAATAATGGCAGCTGTGTTTAAACTTGGTGCCATGAAAGCTCCAGGTCCGGATGGCTATAATGGGTTGTTTTACCAGAAATTTTGGGGTATTGTAAAAAGAGCTATTGTTGCTGGTGTTCAGATTTTCTTTCATTCGGGTTTTATGTTGTCTGAATTGAATAAAACCTGTGTGATCTTGGTACCTAAAGTGAAAAACCTAGAATAGGTATCACAATTTCGACCTATTAGCTGCTGTAATTTCAGCTATAAGATAATTTCTAAGGTTTTAACTGAGAGATTACGACCTTATATGGGGGATCTAATTACTTGTAACCAGAGTGGATTTGTTGAGGGAAGGCAGATATAGGATAATATCCTGGTAGCAAGTGAAGTGTTCCACAATTTGAGGATTCGGAAAGGGCAGCGGTGTGGATTGGCTTTAAAACTTGATATGGCTAAAGCATATGATCGGGTGGAATGGAGGTTTCTGCAGCAAGTTATGGAGAAAATGGGCTTCAATGCTACTTGGATAAGGTGGATAATGGAGTGCATTTCCTCTGTTACTTATGTCTTTAATGTCAATGGTAAGAAATCGGGGCTTATTCTTCCATCTAGAGGCCTTAGGCAAGGGGATCCTTTATCTCCTTACCTATTTTTATTTGTTGTCGATGTTTTGTCTAGAATGGTCAATCATGTCATTGAGTCGAAACAGTTAGAGGGTCTTCGGTTAAGGGGAGATTGTCTAGTCCTGTCTCATTTACTTGTTACTGATGATGCCTTATTCTTCTTGCCTGCTGATGCTGCAAATTCTTTTCTCATGTTTGATATTCTTGCTAAGTATTGTAAAGCTTCTGGCCAGATGGTGAACTTGTCCAAGTCAAGCGTTATTTTCAGTTCGAATACTCCTGCTGCCAAGAGAGCTGAATTGACAATTCTGCTTGGAATTCCTGAAGCTGCCAATCCTGGGACTTATCTGGGCATACCTACTTTTTGTGGAAAGACTAAGAGAAGAGCTGTGGCATACATCAAAGACAAAATTATCAAGAAGCTTACTGGATAGAAGACAAAGTATCTCAGTCAGGGAGGAAAGGAGGTACTTATTAAAGCTGTTGCTTGTGCTATGCCCATTTATCTTATATTGTGTATAAAATTTTCTAAAACAACATATGCAGCCGTTAATGCTGTGTTGGCTGATTTCTGGTGGGGGCAGAAGGATAATGAACGTCGGATTCATTGGGCTAGTTGGATTAAAATGTCAGTAAGTAAGAGGGCCGGAGGAATGGGATTTAAGGATATGAACCTTTTGAATATAGCTCTGCTTGCATGGCAGTATTGGAGACTTCTTACAAATCCAAATGCTCTGTGGGCAAGAGTGTTGAAAGGTTTGTATTTTCCTAACACTTCTTGTTTGTAGGCTAAGAAAGGTGCAAGGGCTTCATGGATTTGGTCTAGTATGTTGGAAGGAAGGGATTTTTTAAAGCAACATATACAGTGGCAGGTTATGGATGGCAGACTCATCAATATTTGGGATGAACCATGGGTTCAGGGTCAGGTGCTGACTAAACCAGAGGGCCTTCCTGCTAATGCTCCTGCAAAAGTGGAGGACTTAATAGATGGTCATGCTGAACAGTGGAAACTTGAAGATGTAAGTGCGTTTCTGACTCGAGATCAGCAAGGCATGATTAAAGACATTCCTTTGTGTGGTAAAAACTGTTCGGATAGATACATTTGGAGAGTTGCTGACAATGGCATATATACAGTTCGACAAGGCTATCATATTCTGAAACAGAATACTCTTCTTTTGGATAATGGGAAAGCTGAAATCTCTCATAAGGTGGATCAACAACTTTGGCAATGGCTTTGGAAGCTTCCACTCCCGCCCAAGGTCAAGGTATTTCTCTGGAAATCCTTACACAATTTATTACCTACTGCATCGAATTTGGTTAAACGAAGAGTTAACATTGATGATGTGTGTCCTATCTGTTTTGCTGAATCTGAGACTATTGAGCATATGATGTTATCATGTCCATGGACAAAATGTGTCTGGTTTGGTAGTATGTTGGGTTTACAAATAACAAGAGTTAGGTTGTCTACTTTAGATGCATGGTTAATGGATATAAGTGAGGCTGTCCGCAACAATGATACTGGTAGTGATGCTTTGGTTTATATAGCTGTCTTACTGTGGAACATTTGGAAGCAAAGGTGTAGAGTGGTGTTTAACCATGATAAGCCAGACCCTATTAGATGCCTTGTGAAAAGTGCTGCTATGTTGGCTGAGTGTATCAAGCGACAACAGATTGATAGCTTTCAGGGGCCTTCCTTGCGAACTAACTGGAGCAAACCTATTGAGGGTACTTTGAAAATGAATTGTGATGGAGCTTATAATCAGGGAAATGCAGGTTTTGCAGCTATTATCCGAAACCATGATGGCATTATTATTGATGGTATTGTGGGTGAGTGTACAGCGGGATCAGCACTTGAGGTTGAAGCTAGAGCTGTGTGGGAAGGGGTGAGGTTGTTGGAGCAGAAAAGCTTTCATAATGTACAGATTGAAATGGATTCCCAGATTGTTTACACTGAAATTCTTAAGAATAAAGGGCGAGGAAAGTGGAGAATTTTTCCATACATCACTGATATATTGTATCGAATTCGTCATTTACAAGGTATTGATTTTGTTCTAATAAAACGTGAAGCAAATAGCGCTGCTGATTGGTTGGCAAAACAAGTCAGCAAGAAGATGAGCTTGGGTAATTGGATTTTAATACCTCCATCTTCTTTGGTTGGTATATTGAGCCGTGATGGATTACCAGCTCCTCCATAGATGTCTTGGCTAGTTGTGCTGAAGGAATATGCTAGAGATACTACCATGTTTAGTTCTCAAATGTGTATTGCTTTTGTTTGGTTAGATAATTTGTACACACTTGATGTTGCTGATTCTTCCTATTAATACATTTCTCTTTTTTGACCAAAAAAAAAAGAAAAAGGACGGCGGTGGGACAAGAAACAAAGAAGAAAATCAAGATCACCCCAAAAGTGGACAACCCCAAATAGTTAGGAAATTTTGTAACGTTGGGTAACTAAACTTTAATTTCTTGGTTTACAGAATCTTAGTTATTGAATTCTGAATATTGCGAAACTTTTATTCTTTATTTGAATCGATTTATTAATCAAGTCTTAATTATTTTTCTGAGTTATAATTTGATTGTTAGATTTTACAGCTAAGTGTGTAATTAGTTTGTAATTTTATTCAATTAATTGCTAGATTAAACAAGTTGAAGTTAAATTCTTTTAATCAAAAGTAGTGACTCGGATTTTTATCTACTACATTAGCGACATGATTCTAGAAAATATAATTGTCTAGGCTAAATATACATCATATGTATGTTGTCTAGTTCGTCGATTTTCTTGATTCGTAAAGCTATTAATTAATTAAATCTGAGATCATATCCAGGTTATTGGTTAACAAGGGTTAATTCAAATACATATTTTAGTTAACTAAACATAAGAGAAAATAGGTTAAGAAATTTACCACGACGAATGCTTAATTAATAAATAGGTTATTTTTAGTGTCAATGATCAACGCAAGTTCAATAATGAAGGAGATTGGAAACTAAGATTTGTTCCTATTGATTGTTAGATTCTCATTGTTTTGCTACTAGTTATTTTTCAATTTTGTACTCCAATTAAATTGTGTTTAATTCACAATTTAAAACCCCATTTTGATTGTGTAACTACTAACATCTGAATTCCTTATGGGAATGATCCCTACTTTCTACTACTACATTAATTTGTGTTATAGGAAGTTTTTTTTTTATATTTGGTTGCAGGCAACAGAAGTCACCAAATTTTGGTGCCATTATTTCAAAATTTTTGATAGTTTATGTATATTACGCATTCGAATCAATATGAAAATTTACAATATAATCCTGAAATTGAGAAAATAGCAAAGTCATTAAGAAAGCAAATGAAAGAAAGACAACAAATACTAAGAGAAGAATGACAGAGGGAAAGGAACATAGATGTAAATCACACTTTACGTTAACTGACTGTTCCAAATAAGGACTGACAACCTCACTACATTAATTTTCCAAATTTGGGTGATAATAACACTTTTGAGTTGAAGTCGGGATTGATTCACTTGCACCCACTTTCCGAGGCACATTAGAAGAAGATCCTTATAAGAACTTGAATAAGTTTGATGTTGTTTGAACAGGGATGAAGCCTACTAATGTCACTGAAGAGCGGATAAAACTGAGGGCTTTTCCCTTTTCTTTAAAGAACGATGCAAATTATTGGTTATATTATTTACCTGCTGGAAGTATTAGAACATGGGTAGAGATGAAGAATTTATTTCTAGAGAAGTTTTTCCCAGTTTCCAAGGCCGTCAATATCAGAAAAGAAATCTATAGCATCCATAAAAACACTAGGGAGTCATTATATGAATATTGGGAGAGATTTAAGAAGCTATGTGCAAGCTGCTCCCATCATCAAATCAGCGAGCAACTGTTGATTCAATACTTTTATAGAGATATTTTACCGACTAAGAGGAGTATGATAGATGCTGCAAGTGGAGGAGTATTAGCTGATAAAACATCAGCAACTGCATGGGATTTGATCTCAACTACAGCTTCTAACTCTCAACAATTTGGAGCTCGGAATGATTATGGTTCAAGACATGTTAATGAGATGAGACTTTCTTCATAGGAAAGAAGATTAGATGATTTGACTTCTTTGGTGCGTCAACTTGTGGTATCTAGGAAAGAGAAAGTTAAGACTTGTGATATTTGTTCTATGGTTGGCCATCCTATAGATATATGTCCTACTCTACAGGAAGACTAAGTTGAAGAAGCCAAGGCAATGAGTGGTTATTTGGGACAACCTCAAAGGAAGTATGACCCATTTTCAAATATATATAATCTGGGTTGGTGAGATCATCCAAACCTCCATTATCGCAACAATCAGGGACAACAAGAAAGTTTTAATTTTTAGTAATATATACAACTTTATGTGCCTAGACAGCAATAACAAATGGGACAAAGTTCTAATGAAAATAATCTCTTAAAGGACCCAAGACATTGGCCACGAATACTGTGAACTTTCAATATAATATACGCAAGCCAACATACAGAATCTTAAGACTCAAATGAGCCAAATGACGATTGCCATCAATAGGTTGGAGGCACAAAATTAAGGAAAGCTCCCTTTTTAACCTGAGGTGAATTCAAAGAAGAGTGCTTATGTTATCACACTTCAAAGTGGTAAAGAGTTAAAGGAAGCTATCCCAAAGGTTTATAAGTGAGAGGTTAAAGAAGTAGAGAAAGGAGTTCCAAAGTAGTCACAAGAGAAAAAGGAGGGTGATTCTTGCATTGTCACGCCTAAGTTTAGTGTACAGCCTCCTTTTCTTAGTCATTTTGGTAAGCAGAAGAAGGCAACATAAAGAAATTCTAAAAAATTTTCATAAGGTACAGGTCAATATTCCTTTGCTTGATGCTATTAAACCAACTCCTCATTATGCTAAATTTCTTAAGGAACTCTGTACCTCAAATAGAAAGTTAAGTGGCAATGGAAAGGTGCAGTTGGGTGAGAATGTTTCTATTGTACTTCAAAAGAAGTTACCTCCTAAGTGTCTAGATCTAAGTATGTTCACAATCCCTTATAAAATAGGTAATTTGAAAATTGAGAAAGCATTGTTAGATTTAGGCGTATCGATTAATGTTATGCCTCAATCTATTTATGAATCTTTGAATATGGGGCATCTGAAAGAAACTAGTGTCATAATCCAACTTGCTAATCGATTTAATGCCTATCCAAAGGGTGTTCTTGAAGATGTCCTAGTTTAAGTTGATAATATGATTTTTCATACTAATTTTTATATCTTACAGATGGGTTATGAAGATTCATTCACTTCAATCCCAATTTTATTAGGAAGGCCATTTTTTAAAACTTCTAGAACAAAAATTGATGTCTATGAAGGGTCTTTAACTATAGAGTTTGATGGTGATGTGATTCAGTTCAATATTTATGATGCCATGAAATTTCCAAATGATGATCAATATTTTGTTTTTGTGAGTTTTCTTGATACTTTAGTGTAGGAAACATTTTGTTTAGATGGACCAGATAAATTATGCGTTGTATTGGAAAATAGCTTAGATGTTTAGGAAGGAAAAACACTAGCCAATTATTTGGCCATTCTTGAGGAGCTGAATACCACTATCTAGATTTTAGAGCGGAGCAAATACTTGAAGGAACAACTATGATTTCTGGACCTAACTAGAAATAATTCGAAGTTGTTGCCATATTTTATACAAACACCAAAATTAGAGATGAAGGCTCTTCCAAGTTACTTGAAATATGTGTATTTAGGTGAGCATTAAACTCTCCCTATTATTATTTCGAGCAGACTAAAATCTTTGCATGAAACATAATTATTAGGTATGTTGAAAAATTACAAAGATGTTTTTGGATAGGTTGTGGTTGATTTGAAAGGGATTAGCGCATCAATTTGTATTTGTCGAATTCTATTGGAAGATGGAGCCAAGGAAAGAAGACAGCCTCAACGAAGATTGAACCCACCAATGATGGAAGTAGTAAAGAAGGAGATTCTAAAGCTCCTCGACGTTGGAATAATTTATCCAATTTCAGAGAGTAAATGGGTAAGTCTAGTATAAGTGGTTCCTAAGAAAACTGGAGTAACATTAGTGGAGAACATTTCAGGTGAATTGGTGCCCACCCGTGTGCAAAATTGGGGAAAGGTTTTTTTAGATTACAGGAAATTAAATTTTGTTACTCTTAAAGATCATTTTTCACTTCCTTTTATTGACCAGATGCTTGAAAAACTTGCAGGGAAAACTCATTATTTTTATTTAGATGGTTATTCACGTTATTACCAAATTTCTGTTGCATATGAGGACCAAGACAAAAATGACTTTCACATATCCTTTTAGCACCATAGTGTATCGAAGAATGCCTTTTGGATTATATAATGCACCTACCACGTTCCAAAGGTTTATGGTAAGTATTTTCTTTGATTATGTGGATGATTGTATTGAAGTTTTTATGGACAACTTTACAGTTTATGGTTAGTGTTTTGATACTTGCTTGATTAACCTTGAAAAAATTTTGAAACATTGTATTGAAAATAGCTTGATTCTAAATTATAAAAAATGTCATTTTATGGTTAATCAAGGGATAATTTTAGGCTATGTAGCGTCTTCTAAGGAAATTGAGGTTGATAAGGCTAAGATAGAAATCATTAAATCTCTTCCTTACCCCATTAGTGTATGAGAAGTTCGTTCTTTTCTTGGTCATGTAAGTTTCTATCGAAGTTTTATCAAAGTCTTTTCAAAGACCACTCAACCTATATGCAAGTTACTTTCAAAATATGTGGAGTTCAAGTTTGATGAAGCATGTAGGAAAGCATTCAATGAATTAAAAGAGAAGCTAATTTCTGCTCCAATAATCCAGCCAACTGATTGGAGTCTCTATTTGAGATAATGTGCGATGCAAGCGACTATGCATTAGGCGTTATTCTAGGGCAAAGGATGAATAAAGCTCCGTATGTGATAATTGTGCTTTTATGATGCTAAACGACACCCAAGAAAACTATTCAACAATATAAAAAGAATTATTAGCAATTATTTTTAGCCTAAAGAAGTTCCGTTCATATCTATTGGGCACATTTGTCATAGTTTATTCAGATCATGTTGTATTAAAGTATTTGTTGTCCAAAAAGGAAGCAAAGCCACGTCTTATTTTTTGGATTCTACTATTGCAAGAATTTGATGTGGAGATATGGGACAAAAAGGGAACTAAAAATATGGTTGCAGATCATCTTAGTCGTATCTATCTAGACTCAACTTTAGACAATCTAAAAGATGAATTTCCAAATGAACATTTATTCACCACACAACAGGTAACACCTTAGTATGCTGTCATAATTAATTTTTTAATTACCAAGTCTTTACCTAGTACTGAATCATGAGCAGAAAAAAATAAAATCAAAAGAGAGGCTAAATATTATGCATGGGATGAGCCACATTTTTTGGAATATTGTTCTGATCAAATTATTATGCGATGGGTATCTGATGATAAAATTGAAGTAAATCACACGTTAATATATTGAGTAATAATGTTAACAAAATACACAAGAAGGGGGGGTTGAATTGTGATAAACTTTTCGTAAAATCCTTCAATAACAATTTCTTGTTCTT
>JANZLF010000001.1:25862459-25888693 GCA_026546835.1 Erythroxylum foetidum
TTATAAAGGGGTCGGTCATTGTACTTACTGGTGATTGTGTATGTTATTTGATTTCTGCATAGTGTATGTTGTGTTTTCAAAAAAAAATTATACTGAGTTTTGACTGAGTGATGTAGCATGCCACCCTCGTAGGGCACGGACTCGGATATCACCATCGATGTCGGGTTCGGGTCATACGGGAGCGGGGTGTTACAAAATTTGTATCACACCATCTTTATAAGATTAAGGAGATGCCTAGATAAAAGATACATAGACCTCTGAAGTAAATTACCATTATCAAGAATATCTTGAAACCAAAAGATACATCCCTCATCTACCCGTTTAACCCTTTTAATTTGTCATATCCTACATTATATGCTTCCATACATCGATACTCATTAACATTGTTCTTCTCCTCCAACATATTAATTTCAGAATACTTATTCCTTGGAGGTAGGGGAATGTTTAGAAAGTTGTTAAGTCACGACACTTAACTTGCATAGTCGTCCATGCAATTCACAGCCGTGACTTAACTTGCACGGTCGTGACTTACTTGGCATGACTATGCAAGTGCAAGTTACGATCGTGACTTAACTTACATGACTATGCAAGTTAAAGACAAGTGGTGTGACTTTGGATTTCTCCTTTTAAAAGGGGTATCTGAAAAGCTTTCAATTGAAGCACCAAGATGGTAATTTTGTATTGGTTTTGGATTAAGAATGGTGACTGCATAGAGAGGCACTATTTGGGAACAACAATAAAGATTCCATAGACTTAATCAAACAAACTCAAGAAGAATGACAATTGTTTATGAAAGTTGATACATATTTGTATAAAGCGAGTTTGTTGAGACAATAAATGAAATTGAAAAGGAAAAGGAAAAGCTATATAGGATATTATCAATTCAAGAGAATACAATTAAACTTCATAAAGAATTTAATCCAAGAAAAAAAACAAATCTATACAATTCATACAAATACACTCCAAAGCTCCAGAAGCTACCCTTGGCAAAGTAAACATCCATGTTGCAAAAAGAATGTTACTTGGTTATGAGAACGAGAACATCCACATAGTGGGACTACTTTTCTTAGCGACGACCTTAAGAACACCAAGAAATTTATAATATCAACTTTCACATTATCACACCATTTCAAACTTATATCCTTTAATCTCCTCAGTTTACAATTTTGTGCTACTTAAATAACCCCTTTTGTTGCCACATTTAGGCAACCCTCTAAGTCCAGTTGCATCAATCCAGGGCATTTTTTTGAAATCACTGCTAATGTTTAATTTCCATTCATGGCCCCTTGTCTTGCAATATATCCAATTTAGGAAGTTCAAATTTTAAATTAATATTCTTTACACCCAGACATTTGTTCATCTCCAAATGCATGATTTCCCTACAGTTTCTTAAAGATTCTCTAATTCCTTCTTTTGTGATGGAAGGACAATAACTAATCTTTAGTTGTTCTAATCCAGGACAAGACAAGGCAATATCTTTTATGTATTTATCACTCAAGTTAAGAGACTTGACTCGACGATTGACCGAATATTTTGCTATATGCTCAACACCAAGATTAGTCCTCTCCATTATAAGATCTTCCAGTGAAGGACAGTTTCTCATAAGTGTAAATAAGGTTGAGCTTGTTATCCTAGAGCACAAACTGATGTTTATAAAGCTTAAGTTACGAATTCCTCACTTTCGATCCCAACCTTTGCACACTGATCAAAGGGAAGTGCGATTGGCCGAAAATATCAAGGGATTCAATATGTATTCCACATCGAGAGATTAGGTCGAGAACCAAATCAAGGTCTTCATAAAAGATGCACACTTTAATATGGTTAAGATTTGGGAATCTGGATATCATAAGTTATTACAAGGGGGCGAAAAGAGATGAGACATTCAAAGGGGTTCTAAGTGGTGATGGTCTTCTAAGGATTTGAAGATCAGTGAAAGTGAAGGAATATGGGGAAGGTTATATATTGAATCAAAAAAATTTCGATTTTGTGAGAATGAAGACGAAGACGAGGAGGATGTCGAGTAGAATCGGCTTGGCTTATAAGCCATGAAATTTGGAAGATTAACAACATTTGTAAAATTAAAGCAGAAACGATCACATTTTTCGAATGGACAGAGTTAGAAAAAATAAGGTTAGATAGAGGATCTCGTCTTAAACGAGAGGGCCCCTCCTTTTAAAGTCAGTCTTTATTTGTCATATGTTCATGCCTAAATACGAATAAGCTCTATTACTGAACTAGTTGTGGGAATCTTTATTCATCAATCTCAATTAGCATTTCCATTCCGAAAGTTTAGAGACAAATATATATATATATATATATATAACTTCATAAGAGTAAGCTTATGTACTATCGGATGTCCATAGATCCTTTGTTTTAGTTGGACTTTAACTAGATATTGATGATATGTGTGTGTACATATATGTTTATATGTGTGTGTGTGTGTGTGTGTGTGTGTGTATACACATATATATACACTAAGCTTGTGAGGTAGTGTTTTTTCATTTAAATTTTATCAAAATGAAGCCTATGATTTGATTATTAATCTAATTGTTATTATGCAATATTAGGATTTAAATTTTAACATAATTAAAAGAAATGTTTAAATTTTAAGTTTTTTCTTAATTTTCATTATTACCCTTTTATTCCAATTTTTCTCACAATCTTAACTTCTGAAAATTAATGATATCATATTATTTGCTTGAAATAAAGATTTACATTAATTTGCTAAAGGAGACAGTTGTACTTGGTTTTATTTTAAGTAGGCATATCCTAATGAATAGACCGCATGCTACACTTCTTACACAAGGCAGAGTTATAATAATAATACACGGGTAGGCACATTGCAAGTCGAATCTCGTGTGCCGATATCGTGTACATCTCACATCCAAACTATACAACACACAAAGAAGAAAAACTATATTCTAACTTGCCAACACGATGCTTTTTGTGATCTTTATCGACACAGCATCCACTGCAAGTTTCACGTTAAATTCTTTCATAAATTCCGCTACCTTTCCCTCCTATTTATACTCTCCACTTGAACGACTTACTGTCCAATTCCAATATTTCCACATCAACATCATCACCATGGCACCATCTTCACTTTCATCTACATTTTTCCAGTCGATGATTCCCTCAACCTCAGGTACGACGAGAAAACGAACACCAAGAAGTTATAGCTCAAGCATTAACACAAGAATGCCTAGTTTCAGTTCAGCTCATGGTCAGCCTCTTTTCAGCAACAAAACTTCTTCTGTGGCACTTCTATCAACAACTGTGAATGGCAGAACGGAAACGAATTTATATACAGAAAATTTGACCGAGAAGTTCAAGTCCAACCCCGATGCACTTGATGGAAGATTTGTGCATGACAAACGAATTTACAGGGAAAAGCTTACGATTAAATCATTTGAAATTGATCGTTATCATAAACTATCTCTTGCAGCCTTGATGGGTCATTTACAGGTGTTGTCTGCTTTTCTCTAATAAAGGGGCTTACGTAAACTGAAAGTGTTTGACAGTGTATTCCTGTTGTTGCAGGATACTGCACTTAACCATGTCATAAAGATAGAGATACTAGAGGATAATTTTGGTTCAACCGCTGAGATGGTGAAAAACGATCTGATATGGGTTCTCTCTACTAGTCAGATAGTGGTGGATTGCTACCCTGCATGGTAATTATACAAATTATTTCTGCTTAGTTTATTACATGCCACGCACCTATGTGCTAATTTTTCTTTTGATTTTCACCTGTCATGTACCTGCCAAGCCGTAAAAGAGTTGAATTTTTTTTTTTCCTCATGTAGATTAAACCAGACTAACAGATATTTCTGCAATTGCTCCCTAAATCTGCAAATGGTTGAAGAAGTTGACAGGAAATAGATAAAACTGATGTGCTCCTCTTTCTTATGGCATCACTAATTGCTTTAAAAAATCTCATCACCTGAATATGAACATACTGAACTAGCCGAAAAATATCTTAATAATTTTTTCTCCGTTTTGCAGGACTGATGTTGTTCAAGTGGATACTTGGACATATCCAGCAGGAAAAAATGGTTTGGGACGTGACTGGCTTATTCGTGATGACAAGACAGGGAAAACTCTGATCCGAGCAACCAAGTAAGAAAAGTTGTCATTGTTTGATACATATCATTCCATTTTTTACCAAGTTCGTCAAACTTGATCAAATTTCTTCGAGCAGCTTAAACCTTCTCTATCTCCGGTAAAGAAGTTCAATTTCTGATTTCATAAATGGTAATTTATGCAGCGTTTATATCATGATGAACAAGAAAACAAGGAAATTTTCCAAGTTTAGGAATGAAGTCAGAGAAGAGTTCGCTCCTATTTTCTTGATCTGCGACCCTATCACTGAGAAGGATAGCAGAAAAATACTTCCCTTTAGTACTGATGGTACTGCGGTTCGCATTCAATCTGGTTCGAGGGTGAGTCTGGTGAATCTGACAATGTACATCTTTGCTTGTTTTTAGGAGCTTACAGCCATTAACGTCTCCTAACATGCAGGCTGGATGGAATGACGTGGACATCAATCAACATGTAAGCAATGTTAAATACATCGACTGGATTCTTGAGGTATGCCAATCTTGCAAAGTATGAAAGTAAAGTTTCAAGGGCATGAACCACAAGATTGCATTCATCAGTTATTCTATAAATCCAGAATATTTTATCTTAAACTTCTTCTCAATGTAAAATATGCATGCCAGAACGAATTGAACGAATGAATCTCTATCGTCCCAGATCCCCTCTTTTATTATTCTGCCAAGCAGCTCTCAGGAAGTTCTACCTCTATTAAATTAATTTGCTATGGTTAGACATATTATTCGATGGTATCTTCCCATTGATTGGATTGGTTTATATTTTCTGTTCTTTCAGGGCACTCCCCGCTCTTTAAAGGAGCACCATGAGCTTTTTGCTATGACTCTGGAGTACCGGAAAGAGTGCTACGAGGACAGTATCATACAATCTCTGTCGAGGGTCTGTAGCAATACCACCGCAGATGAAGATGTGGTAGAGTTGGAGCATTTAATTCGTCTTGAAAATGGAACAGAAGTAATGAAGGCCAGGACAACGTGGAAACCAACAGACATGAACAACAAAGTTTCGACACCAGATAAATGATAAGATGAGTGGCTGGAAAATGGCAGGAGCAGTGGCTCTATTCAAGCGTGTACACGTATACATTGTTTATGTCCCATTGAACTTTTCAAAGATCAAGTTTCATCACCAAAACCAAATCAAAGATTAATAAAAAGGAAAAAGAATTCAAATTTTAATTGTGTTCTGTAGTAAGCATATAGGGAAAAGAATATTATTAGCGTTCAATGTATATGATAACTCATAAATAAAAATATTAAGAAACCATTCAAATAGATGACATGATTTTAATTGAAATTAAATATCTTAATTGATTTTAATTTTTTATTCTAAATTGCAATCTATAATTGTAAACAAAATAGATCACGTTTGCTGTGTCTATATATAATTATTTTATATCTTTTTATATATAGCAGTTAATTACTAATAAAAAATAGTTAAAATTTTGAAATGTGATATTTTAAAAACTTATCTGAACTTTTAGAATATTAATTTAAAAGCATATGCATTAAGAGGTTATTTGACTTACAGTTAAGATAAAGTAACCGACCATGTTTAGCAATCAACAGATTGCATTAGTTACTAGCTGATTCTATCAGCGATAAGCTGACAATAGATTTGACTAGTGAATAATATTAGTTGTTTACTTAAAGATGCTTAGTATTACTAAAAAAAATTAGTTGTTTAGTATAGATATGAATTTAAAAAAATATAAGGACTTGAATATTGTATCTTAGTATTTAATTGAATATTCTCATTAGTATTTAGATTTTAGATATTTAATTTCAAAAAAATTAAGTTTATAAATCTAACAAAAATATAGATCATATAATAATAATCAATAAATAAACAAATCTTTCTCCTCTCCTCTCTCCTAGTAGTGTATTAGTGAAGTTTAGCATACTTGTGTTTGGTAAAGGGAAAATAATAATAAAAGATGACAGTTTGACTAATTTATAATAACTTTTAAGTACAATCATTTTTTTGTCCCTCAATTTCTTAGTTGCTAGAGCAAAATGCTCCTTATAGGTGCATTTTCAAAAACACCAGATTGGGTTTAATCCACCAACCCAATCAACTGATTACTAAGCATGATTATCAGCGATTTGACATCATCAAATAGCCAAATATCTCTTAATCTGCCAAAAAAAGCTGATTAACCATTTATCAAAGAAGGCCAAAGTATGCTTGACCATATTAAGTATGTGGAAAAAATTTTAGGATTTATAATCCGTATGCTTAAGATATATCATAATTTATTATGTTAAATTAATATAATTCTTTTTTTGAAAGAGAGGAGTTACAATATTCGCCCTCAGTACATTAAACCCTACGTTCACTTTTACTAATAAACTAGATATAAGTTCTGGCAAACGATTATAGTTATACGAACAAAAGTATGTATTTACCTTGTATTCAATTAATTAAGATATGCAAAGTAGCACTTTTTACTATTTAAAAGAAAAAAAGAAAAAAAAGATTGAAGAATAAAGAAATAATTACCAATTTTTTATTAATCCATTGATATGTGGCAGATCGGTTAGTTGATGTTAATAAAATGTCTAATGAAATGAAATTCGTGAAAATAAAACTTGGTATTAAGATATTTACAAAAGTGGGTAGTAATCTTTTTATTAGCTCAAGGGTTATGTCTAACGAGTTTGATTATAAATTTATAATATTTCAAAATTTAAACTAGATTTATTTCCTTATATAGGTAATGGCATAATTCTTAAAAGGAAATAAAATTATAGGATATTTGCTTCCTTCCTTGCATAAACATTCATTATAAATTTGCCTATTTAGAAATGGTTTCATGACATCTGGAAAGTTATTTTACGAATTTGAATAATCAGCTCCAAAAGTCTTGATAGAACATCTTAATATCGAAGATTTTAGCAAAAATGATATAGTAGCTTAAGCAACGGCTAGTTGAGGAAAATGTCTACTTAAGGAAGAGTTGTTGCATTTACGAAACATACAAGACTTACAAAATACATTAGCAACATTAATATTCTTGACAGTCATATCAAAGTCCTTATGCCTTAGAAAATCAAATTATTCTATTGTGAGAGACTGTTAAATCTTTTATATATTTCTTGTTGAGAGCTTGTAGAATTGTGTTAAACACTAAGAGTGTGGAAGATTAAAGAACCTTTAAAAATATGTACTTTTGAGCTTAGAAAGGCTCGTGAAAATTTACTAGTTGAATTTATAGTGAAATACTCAAGTTGAATATTTAGAAACTAGACGTAGGCATCATTATAAGCCAAACTAGTATAAATTGATTGTGTTCTTTCTTCCTTATTTTTAAATTTCTACATTATAAGTTTGTGTTTTCAAGAGGTTTCTTCTATTTTTCTATCCCAAGAGGTTTCTTTCGCTTTTTGAGAATTAACAAGCTCCTATTGATTAAAAGGTTCCTTTCGTTTTTTAGCATTAACAGGCTTTTATCGATTAACAGGCTTCTATCAATTAACAAGCTCCTTTTGTTTTTAATCGCTATCAGGCTCCTGTCTTTTTGAATCCTAGTAGGCTCCTTTTAATTAACTAGATTCTTTTGTCCATGTTAACAGGATCTTTTCAAAAGTTGGTAAGACCTTCCTATTTATAGACTTATTTTGTTTAGAAGGATATTATCATTTGTAAAAGTATCTTGCTGATATTACATATCCTAGTAGGCTCCTTTTAATTAACTGGATTCTTTTGTCCATGTTAACAGGATCTTTTCAAAAGTTAGTAAGACCTTCCTATTTATAGACTTATTTTGTTTAGAATGATATTATCATTTGTAAAAGTATCTTTCTGATATTACATAATCCCCCTTCGCGCACCGCACCACCCCCCATATCCCCCCTCCCCCGCCTAATGTATTTGCTTTATCATTTGGTATCAGAGCAAAGTTTCACATTTATTATGTTTTGCAGCATATCATAGATCATGACAAGTAATTTGAGAAGCCTTAAAGGACAATATGTCTCAAAGCCTCCTTACTTCAATAGAAACAACTACTTATATTGGAAAGAGAATGACAATCTATCTCCAATCTGTAGATATTGAACTCTGGCAAGCCATCAGAGTTGGACCTAAACTTCTTGCTACAGAAAACATAGAAGTGTGGTTTGATGTTGACAAAAGAAATGCACAATTAAATGCTAAAGCAAAATATCATCTAATATGTGCACTATCTCTAGAAAAATATGAGAAGATATCCTACCACTCTACAGCAAAGAAAATGTGGAATAAACTACAATTCACCTTTGAAGGAACGAATGAGGTAAAGAAACATAGAATAAACCTTTTAGTATAGCAATACAAAATTATTGCCATGAAATAAGGAGAAACCATAGATGAATTCTTTTGATGGTTCAACAACATCATCACGACCTTAAAAAACTTTGGAAGATATATCCCAATGATGAACTCGTAAAAAAGATTCTAAGATCACTACCAAAGGAATGGAGACCAAAGGTGACAGCTCTCGAGACTACAGAGGATCTCGATACCATCTCACTTAACTAGCTAAAAGGAAACTTGATGATCTATGAAGCCAACCTAGGCGAGATGAAGGATCCTTATACAAAAAAGGAATGGCATTAAAAGCAATTGATGAATCAATCAGTGATGAAAGCAATATTGAGTTGCAAATAGAAGGAGATGACAAATTCAACTTCATAGTAAGGAAATATGCCCGCTTCTACAAAAAGAAGCTGATGAAGAAAAGAGAAGGGAATAAGAAAACTGGAAACAATAGGTCCTTACCAAAAGGAAATAGTAGTAATAACAATACACAAAATAATTAAATCATATGTTATCACTGTAAAAAAGCCTGGACACATAAGACCAAAATGTTCCCTTCTTCAAAAGGACAAAACAGAAAATAGAAAACCCAGGAAGCAAGCAATAACTATAGCCCAGTCAGATGAAGATTTTGAAAACTAAAAAGAAGAAGAGCTAGAAAAAGTTAGCAATGTTTGCTTCATGGTTGAATCAGGAGACAATAAGGTATATTATTCTAACTCTAAAATTGAAGTTGATGAATTGAGAAATGTATATCATAAATTGTTTGATTAGTGAAAAAATTTGACAGTGAAGTATTTCAAAGAAGTTTAGAAGTCTATGAACAATGAAGCATCCTTAAAGAGTAAGATTAAATCATTAGAAACTGTGAATGAAAATCTAACAACCAAGAATATGTCTCTTAAGGATGATTATAAGCAAAAGGTTTCTGAAAAGAAAGTTCTAGAAGAAAGATTAGCCAAGTTCAAAAATAATTTGCTAATTTTGATAAAGTGAGACAGCTAGAAGAAAAGGTTGTCACCCTATAACTTGAGAAAGAGAAATGTACAGGAAAGGAGAAAGAGAAATGTACAGAAAAGATCTTATCCCTATAAAAAGATCTTGCAAAGTTCACTGATGGAAGGAACTGTAACACCCCAACATGTACTCGGTAAGTATTATAGCATGTCTAGGGTGTATTAACAAGTGAACACAATGAATTAAGTACATCTAAGTATAGTAAGAGATATAATGGTACTTAGTGTAAAGTACAAGGTAAATGGATATTATGTTCGCTTCGACATGGACATACATACTTTGACTTGAAATACGTATAGAAATTTTTGGTATGTTTGCTTAGATTATGAGTGCGATGTTAGGTGAATCGATTAAAAAAAAGTATTCAATAAGTAAATGGTACGTTATTGGTTAAATTAGATGTTTTTTTATGTTGTTCTTGAATGATAAGACCTAAGTTAGTTGATTTGGGATGTGTAACTCGCTAAATGGATAGATTTTACTTAATATACTTTTGTAATTTAGCATATCTTGATCTGTAAACCTCCAAATTGGACAATTTCAATTGAAGATTAAACTAGAGAATAGATATAGACCTTTCATGAAGGAACCAAAATTTGATTCTGTCTCCAAGAGTTTTGAATTCTATTTTGAATTTGAGTTCCGACTGTTATCCTTGTTTTCGAACAGCTTGTAGTTTTTGGGGTATAACACCCGATATAATCAATCAAATTTTATGAAATTTATGTCATTAGAAACTTAAGATATATGGAAATGAAATAAATTAATAAGATTATAGGCCAATATGAGAATTAAAGGAAAAAAGAAGGACCAATATGCATTTTTTCCCTAAAGTCAACTCATGGACCAATAAGATTAAAACATGCGTGTCCAATAGAATTGTAATGCATGGTCTAATAGAATTGTAACACATAGTCTAATAGAATTGTAGCATATAGTCTAATATAATTTTAACACATTGTCCAATATAATTATAACACATAGTCCAATGGGATAGTAACACATGGTCCAATAGGATTATGACATATGGTCCAATGAGATTGAAACATGTGTCTAAGACTAGAAAATTCATGAGAAGTCATATGGAGAGGCAATATGGACAAAACTTTGATGGATTAACTTCATATTTTTCTCCTCTCCATTTCACCTTCTTCATCCCATCATTTTTTACTTGTTGATTTAAGCAAAGCCAAAGAGGAAGGGAAGGAAAGGCAAAAGAAGACCTACTTTGTCAATTTTTAGGTTTGGGACATCACTTAGTTGATTTCTGTATTTGTGAATTTTTGAATGCATATAAAGATTCATTTGGATGTGCAATGGTTTCTGGGATGATACTTTGGTGCTATTTTGGTGTTATCTTGTATAGAATTGGTTGAATATGACAAGAGATTATCTTGTAGTGAATACTATATTTGAGTTATAACTCAACCAACAGATCTCCAAATTGTGTGATTTTAGTTAGATATGAAACCTAAGATATAGAACTAAATATCTCTAGAAGAGACTCTGACTTAATTCTAGTTCTATGACCTTGGAAATGGAGATCAAAAAAGGTGACTTGATGTTGCCCCTGTTTTGGAGCAGCTTATGATACTTTGCCTATATCTCACAATTTAGAAGTTCAAATGGTCTGATTGTTAGTGCTATAGAAACTATAGATATAGAGGAAAAAATTTGTGGAATACCTTGAAACCTAGTTCTGAAATTTTCTATATGCATATTAAGGAACAATTAGTGGTATGAATGGAAAAAGTGTATGTCACGACTGTGGCATTGTTGTTTCCAATATTTTTACCGCATCTTCTTTAATATGTATGAAACCTTTCAAACACCAAAAAAAATGAAATAGGACTAACCATGTGTGAATTGGGTATTTGAACATTGGAATTTAATATTGAGCATAATGCATTCCCAAAGAAAACTTACGTTTACATAAAAGATTGGTATGCATATGTACTAGTGATATATGTATAGTATGATTATAAAAGTGTGTTTTTGACACCCTCCTAATGGTGTTAAGTAATGACTTGCATGTGTGAACACATTTATAGATCTTATGACTTGAAATGTATATCATATGATTTATTGATATATGAATTGTGAACTTTGTAAATGGTTAAAGGAAATGTTATGGTGTCTGCTCTATTGTCTTAATTGTGGATAGATAGGCATCCCTATAGGGTTACAGTGCAGCTGCTATAGTTTGACACCACCGGTGTCCATTGCTCGATACCTTTGGGCATTCACAATTTGATACCTTTAGGTATCCACGGTTCGATACCTTCGGGTATCTACAGTTTGATATCTTTAGATATCCACAGCACCTGTTATCCACACCCACAGAAAATGTGTAGGCTTAACATAGAAAGGATACTTAATAGTCATAAATAAGAAATGCAACATGACAACATGAATAATTGGTATTGATGAGCATTTATATTGGTTGTAATGATGAATTGTAATGATGTGCAGTTATATTGATAATTTGTATCAATGAGCAATGAATATCAATATTTGGCTTATAAATGTGCATTTTCTATATATGGATAAGAAGTTAAAGCATATTGACATTATGTACTTTGCTTAAGTATGCCATCATTGTTTACACGAGCACTGAATATCAATGTTTAGTTTATGAATGTGAATTTATGGTATATGCGTTACGATATTTTTGAATGTGTGTGCTTAGCAAATGACTATTGTGAATGGTCATTCAAACTAAGTGTTTTCCCCACTAAGCTTTCAAGCTTAGCACGAATGTTAATTTATGTAGGTCCAAGTCATGGGAGTGAGGTATAGGTAACATTTGCAGGGACCAAGGCTAGCAGCTAGGAGTAAAAGTACCTTTAGATGTGTGTTTCGATTAAAGAATCGTTGTACATGTAGTAAAGGAAATTGTATGTTTTCTTTTTGGATTATCATGTTAATGTAAAGATGTTTCACTACTATTAAATGATAATGTTAAGTATTGGGGAGTTTTGTAATATGTATATGTATAGCATTAAATAGATTTAGATACCTTGAATACATGTACAGGAGTTTGGTTGCTACCTATATGGATGGTTGTAGGTTCTATATAGGGGGCGTTATAGGAACAGCCTTGATGCATTAATTGGTAGAGATAAATTCATTTTTAGTTAAGTTGGAATAGGTTACAATGAAAATAATAATGTTTAGCCATATAACAACTTCTTTGTTAAATCCAACAATACCTATAGTCAAAACAACAAAAACCTGATACATAGTAGAAATTATAGCAATTCTCATTCATCTATTTTATGCTTCAACTGTGGACCTGGTCACATTAGTCATTCTTATTTTGGTAAAATGGAGAAATTATCTCAAATGTATTTTTGGAGATCGAAGTTCAAGCTACTAACCTAAAATGACCCATAAAAATGTGGGTACCTAAAATGAGATAATACTTTCTACAAATATGCTCTAAAATGGAGACAAGAGAAAATCGACGGATAGTTGATAGTGGTTGTTCGAGACACATGACAAGTGAAATATCACATTTCAACTACATTGAAAGAAAATACGGAAGTAATGTTGTCTTTGTCGATAAAAACAAAGCAAAAGTCACTGGAATTTGTAAAATTGGTGACTCTAACTCTGCTTCTATTGATAATGTTCTTTATGTTGATAGATTGAAACATAACCTGTTGAGTGTAAGTCAATTATGTGATAAGTGTTATAGAGTTACTTTCTATGCATCACATTGTGAAATTATTGATAATCTTAATGACAATATTTTATTTGCTGGTTCTAGATATCAAAACATATACAGTGCTCAACTAGAAGATATATCTTCACAAAATGTTAAGTGTTTTATTTTTATAAAGGACTCTTGTATCTGGCATAGACGATTTGGACATGTTAGCATGAGCATTCTATCAAAATTGTCCAATAATGAGTTAGTAAAAGGACAATCGACATTGAAGTTTGAAAGCAATCAGGTTTTTAAGGCTTATTGAAAAGGTAAACAAGTGAGGAGTAGCTTTCCTCCCAAAATATTGTCTCTACTAATCAACTTCTTGAACTTGTGCATATGGATTTATTCGGTTCCAATAGGACTCAAAATTTTAGTGGTAAACATTATAGTTTTGTTTTAGTAGATGATTATTTTAGATTTAAATGGGTTTACTTCCTATTAAATAATAATGATGCCTTTGAAGTTTTTGAGAAATTTTGTAGAAAATTTAGATCAAAAAAGGATACTGCATTACTTCAATTTGAAGCGATGATAATTTGATAATAGAAAGTTTGAAGATTGTTGTGATAATAATGATATGACTCACAATTTTTCATGCCCAAAGACTCCTCAATAAAATGGGGTGGTTGAAAGAAAGTACAGGACTCTTACTGATATGACCAGAACAAGGCTATGCAAAAGTGGTCCACCTCATGGTTACTAGGTAGAAGCCGTGTCAACTACCTGTTACATTCTTAACATGACCCTTATAAGAACCATTCTGAAAAAGATCCCCTATAAGACGTGGAAAGGAAGAAAACCGAATGTTGCTTACTTTTGAGCATTTAGTTACAAGTGCTTCGTTTTAAATAATGGAAAAGACAATCTTGGAAAGTTCAATGCAGGATCAGATGAAGCCATCTTTCTGGGCTACAGTACTATCAACAATGGATTTAATGTTTACAACAAAAGAATAAAGAAGATAGAAAAATCAATACATGTAGTATTTGATGAAGCACTACCCTCGATAACAACAGCTAACTAAGATGATGAAGTGCATCCTTTGGCTCCTAAAAGTACATCACAAACTCAAACAACACCTATTGTACCTTTAGAATTACAATATCAAGAAGGTCCTTATGAAGCAAGGATAGGGAAGGCTCCTTCCTCCCAATAGGAGCCTATATGGTGAAGAACATCAAGAGAATGGAGAGGTCTTGATACACATCAGTATATTCTACGAGACCCCTCTAAAAGTCTAAGAACTAGATCATCCTTGAAGAACAACTTTGTTTCTCTCATCTCACAATTAGAATTAAAGACTATTGAAGCGGCTCTTATTGATGAAAATTGGTTTTAGCCATGAACAATGAACTGAATCAGTTTGACAAAAATACGGTTTGGAATCTAGTACCTCATCTGCAAAACAAGTCAGACATTGGAACTTGTTAGGATTTTCAAAAAAATTGATCAAAATGGTAAGGTGGTAAGAAACAAAGCTAGACTTGTAGCTTAAGGATATAATTAATAAGAAGGTATTGATTTTGATGAAACTTAGGCACCAATTGCTAGACTATAATCGATTAAAATTTTACTTACCTTCGCGTGTTATAGAAACTTCAAATTGTTCCAAATGGATGTCAAAGGTGAATTTTTAAATGGATATATTAATGAAGAAGTGTTTGTTAAGCAACCTATAGGCTTTGAAAATGAAAACCATCCTAACTACGTGATGAAGTTGACTAAAGCCCTGTATGGTCTAAAATAGGCCCCTCGAGTATGTTATGAGAAGTTAAGTAATTTTCTACTTGAGAATAACTTCGAAAGAGGAAAGGTAGATAAATCCTTATTTATTAAGAAAAAGAATAATGATTTACTCATAGTGCAAATATATGTTAATGACATAATATTTAATGCTACTGATCGATCTTTCTGTGAAGAATTCTCAGCATTAATGCAGTGGGAGTTTGAAATGAGCATGATGGGAGAATTATCTTTCTTTTTTAGATTATAAACTTGACAAATAAAAAAAGGGATCTTCATTAGCCAAGACAAATATGCAAAGGAACTCATCAAGAATTACCACTTAAAAAATGCCAAACTTATGGGTACTCTTATGTACACTAGAACTAAACTTGATAAGGATGAAGAAAGCAAAGCTACGGATGAGACAAAGTACAGATGAATGATTGGGTTATTATTATATCTTATGAGCTCAATATTAGATATCATGCTTAATGAGTGCCTTTGCACACGTTTTCAATCAAATCCAAAAGAAAGCTACCTTTAAGTAGTCAAAAGGATATTTCGATATCTTCACAAAACTATGGACTTATGGTATCCAAAAACTGATTCTTTTAACATATATGACTATTATGATGCATATTATGCAAGTGATAAATTCGATCAAAAAAGTACAAGGGATCATTATCAATTTCTTGGAGGATGTCTAGTCTCTTAGTCTTACAAGCCATAAAATTGCAAAGCTCTTTCAACAACTGAAGCATAATATATAGCTGCTGCTAACTATTGTGCCCAAATATTATGGATGAAGCATCAAACTCCAGGATTTCTCTTTAAACTTTAATCATATTCCTATATTATATGATAATACTAGTGCTAAAAATCTTGTACATCATTGATATATGCTTAATTGATTATGAATTTATTCCATAACACTTAGTGATTATTGCTATGAAGTTAAAGTGAGTTGAAAGTATGACATTTATGCTATTTTCCAAATGTTAATATTCATTTGTCTTTATGGAGTAAGAAGAAGAAAATTAGAGCAAGAAGGAAACGAATTTAGTCCAAAGGAGGACAACTAAGAAGCTGCTTGAAAAGGACTAAAATGACAGCAACACGTAAAGCTAAATGACAGCACTAGGAGAATGTTGGACCAAGCAAGGAGCAATAAAACGATAACACAATAAAGAGTAAAACGTTACAGCAAATGGGATCGACCTAGACTCACCATTATTATAGTAGTAGCCTAGTTATTTTGATAGTGTAACAACCAATTTTGGCACTATTGCCAAGGAGTGTGGTATTTTAGGTTTTGTTCTTGATTTTAATGTGTATATATTTGTTCATAATTAGTTTAATTTCAGTTATTTCTTGATATTTTTACTTTTTGTTCCGTGTTTGTGATTAAAAAGAAAAAAAATTTACTTCCTTTAGGTTGCCTACCAAGAAGCGTCTTTGTTTAGGGTCATTGGCTCAACTCCATACTTTCCTCACATGATGAAATTATGATCTTAAGGTAGTACAATTTAAGCCTCCTCCACGTGAGGTAATTTCGAATAGGGCCTTAGTTGATGGTCAATCTCATTCAGCATCTTCCCTATCCTCTTACTCTTGATCTCCACTAGGTCCCTAAACTTTAGAAAGATCTTGAATATCTCTTCACCTTTTTTTATCCTTGTTTAATTCCTCCAATCTGCTATGTAAAGGTGAAGAGTTAGTCTAAAAAATAATTATGGACTTAGTACTTACCTCCACACAAAAAGATATATCATATTTTGGTTCAAGCTCCTTCTCAACTTCTTCTTTGTAAGCAATTCCTTGAGTATTGCTCTCAAGGTTCTAAAGCTCCTCATCACTCTATAAGGCCTCTATGCTAATCTTCCTTGGGCAAACTTTGGTTTAATATAGTTGCATTTATTTGCCTTGTGAGGCTAGTCGGTCAAAAGCTTCTACCAACTGACTCATTTGGCTTACCAATTTCTAGATTTTAAAATTTATGTTTTAATGGAATTACATCTCTTTTTGTTAAAAATGCAAAGTATTAGTAGCATAAACATTAACTAATTTGTCAAAAAATGTACTTGAGTTTTGTTGGTTTTCCAAATCTTGGATGTTAGACCTTGTTTCCTGTGAAAATTGGCCTACATCTTATTAGAATTGTTATACACTCTGTTGAAGTTTAATATTGTTATATTATATCTTTCAGAGATGCACCTGAATTGTGATAAGAAACTTTTGGTCGATACGAGAATTATTGTGCATGTTGCAAACTATCATGAAAGTAATTTTGTTAATTATCCCATCTCTAACTAAAGTTTGTATGATCTCTCTAAACATGGTTATATGATTAAGAATACGGGTTATAAAAGAAATTATTTCCGTTCATAATCAATTAAACATATATCAATCATTCTAAGACTAAGCATATAGAAATCAAGCATCATTTTCTTAGAGATCATGTTTGTTAAGGAACCATTGATCTTTTGCACGTTAATACTAAAAATCAAGTAGCTGATATTTTCACTAAGCCACTATCTAAAGATAGATTTGGCGTGTTAAGAAAAGAACTTAGCATGTGCAGACTATTTGATGTTATTTTTGTATAATTCTTTTATGGCATCATTTCATCTTTTAAAAAATATGTATGCTATTCTGAAAATACTCCATACATGTCTGACAGAAGATACACAGACGATCATATGCTATTCTGACAATACTCCATACATGTCTGACAGAAGATACACAGACGATCATACTTCCTCTTTTGGTGTGTATGACTTCCCATTCTCATACGAAATCAACGCTCAATAATTGATTAATATACCAGAAACAGACTTCTCTCTTCTACTCTTTGTTGGTCTTTCCTCAGAAGTGTCATTCTTGTCCTCTCTAAACCCTAACTTTCTGTCTTCTCTCTATTCTTTTCTCCAAAAACTCTTTACCTGAAATGGCCAGAACAAAATCAAAAGGACAGAAGAAAACATAGCTTCAACTTTTAGCCATGAACAAACTCTCGTTTCTAAGTCCTCTTCTCTGTCACCAATAGTAGGTTCTTTGAACACTCCTACTAAACCTATCTCTATTTCCTTTAAGCCCAAAACTTTAGAAACACCCTTTCAGGAAACTCCAAAGGAGAGAAAAAGATAGACTTTGGCTATGTTATCCCTAGAATTAGACTCGGACTCATCCTATAAAAACGATGAACCTTCAGTTGAACAACAATTTATTTCTAACTCTAGTGGAGAAGAAGAAAAAAAAAGAAGAAAAAGAAGAAGAAGAATAAAAGAGTAGAAGAATCCTCGAATGAGGGGGATGAAACAAGATAAGTAAGATCTCATATATCCATTCTTACTCCTTCCACAACTCCTAAAACTGATCCTAAGGATAAGAAAGTGCCTGAAGTGCACTGGGTTGTAAATGATGATAGATCAAATAAAGAACGGGCTCCGTTAATAAAGAGATCAAGGACTATAGCAAGTATGGCAAAGCAAGCTGTACAAGAAGAACTCCTTAGGCCAAAAAGAAAAAGGAAGAAGACTTACAAAAAAGGAAAAGAAAGGAGATAAGAAAAGGCAAAGTGCCTATGATTAAAGAAAATAATGAGGACTCACTTTTTATGGATGAGCCAACTTTTGAAGGACTCACTTTTTATGGATGAGCCAACTTTTGAAGAAGCCATTTTTGAAGAAATCCCTAAGACCAAAAGAACAAAATCAAAGAAATGCACCGTAACTCATAAAGCAAAGTCCTTAACACCAGTGAAATTGTTTCAATTGATGGAAGTTGAAGCAAGGTACAAGATGGGCTACAAGAGAAAGGTGGTAGCTAGACGTATCTTGCCTCCCAATCTTTTTGATGAAATCGATATTCCAATCTCTTCCTTTTTTATTATGGTTGGCTAAGAAAATTTTGTGAACTTGAATGAAACATTGTGTTATGACCTAGCTAGATGCTTTTACGCACACATAAGAAAAGGAGAAATTGATGGAAAGCTGGCAATAATTTATTCGATCCATGAGTGTGAGATCTTAATCACGGAAGAGATTTTGAAAAACGTTCTAGATATACTTCCCTTAGATAGGACTGATCTTCCTTGTCATAAGTGGGACATTGATGACCTTGATTTAGGAGAGGTTGTGGACTTTATATGTCTACATACCGAGAATGCCCATGAGGGAAGACCTTAATGAAGACACTTGGACCTACTGCCAAGATGCCTTGCATCCATTTCCATTATTTCAATCTTTCTAAATAGTAGCTCAGTAGAAAGGTGCAGTCTTTTGGATACGTATATTATCTACAATCTCTTAAAGGGGAACAAAATGAACCTCCCAATAATGATTTTGAAGTTAATGGTAGATAAAGAGAATCATAAGAATGCCACTAGTTGTCTACCTTATGGAATGTTGCTTAACAAGATTTTCACCTTTATAGAGTACACTTCCATAATCTAAATTGGTACACACTATCTAAGTTTCATCTGTCCATTCCCTACTAATTTGGATACAAATTGCAAAACAACGTCTAGGTAGAATAGAAGTATGAAAGAGTAGCAGAAAGCTTAGATCCTATTCCAGACTAACAAGCTAATGTTCCCCCTCAAGATGCAAATAGTGCAAGTCTTCAACAATAGCTAAGGGACATTCAAGCCAATCAAGATAAAATGAGCGGCCAAATATATAAAATGCAAAATCAGCTTCTTGACATACAGATTTTACTTAGGATAATTTTTGAATCTCTTCAATAACTATGTTGCTAGTCTTGCCTAGACTATTCTTACAACTTATGATTTTTCCCTCTATTTTTTTATAATGACAAAGGGGGGAGAATAGTTAATGATATACATTGCTTGCATCTTACTTTGAATCTATGATATATTTTCAATTGCCTTGATGATATATTTGTTATTGATGATATTTTTTGCTAACTGACTGCTATTGAAATGTTGTTAAAATTGTGAAGTTTAAATCTATAAGATAGGCTCCTTCCTTTAGAAGTCAGGCTTATTCTTTTTATAACTGTGAGTAAGAACATATAAAGTTTATAGGTATCTTTCGAAATCCTTTATTATTATTTTTTAAATTTGGAAATATATCTATTATTGTTTGTCATCATCAAAAAGGAGAAAATTGTTAGCTCAATGGTTATGTTTAACAATTTTGATGATAACTTTATGATAATTCAAAATTCAAACTGGATTTATTTCCTTAAATAGGTAACGATAAAATTTTTAAAAGAAAATAAAATCATAGGATAATTGCTTCCTTCCTTGCAGAACTTTCTTTATGAACTTACCTATTCAAAAATGGTTCCATGACATCTGAAAAGTTTTTTACAAATTCAAATAATCAGCTCTTGATAGAGCATCTAAATATCGAAGATTTCAGTAGAAATCATATTGTAGATTAAGCAACAGTTAGTTGGCAAAAATGTCTACTTAAGGAAGAGCCACTACATTTGCAAAACACACGAGACTTGCAGAATACCTTAGCAACATCAATATTCTTGAAAGTTATATCAAAGTCCTTATGCCTTAGAAAGTGAAATCATTCTATTAAGAGAGACTGTTAAGTCCTTTCTATATTTCTTGTTGAAAGCTTGTAGAGTTTTTCTAAACACTACTAGTGTGGAAAGTTGAAGAACCTTAAAAATATGTACTTATGAGCTTGGAGAGGCTCGTAAAAAATTACTACTTGAATTTTCTAGTGAAATACTCAAGTTGAATATTTAGAGACTGGACGTAGGCTTCATTATAAGCTGAATTAGTATAAATCGATTGTGTCATTCTTTCTCTCTTCCTAATTTTTAAATTTTCGCATTATAAGTTTGTGCTTTTAGGAGACTCCTTCAGTTTTACAATAGGCTCCTTTTGTTTTTCTATCGCAAGAGGTTTCTTTCGCTTTTTAAGTGTTAACAGGTTCCTATTGATTAAAACGTTTCTTTCATTTTCGAGCATTAACAGGATCCTATCAATTAATAGGCTCCTTTTGCTTCTTATTGCTAGCAAGTACCTTTTTTTTTTAAATGCTAGTAGACTCCTTTCAGTTAACATAATCCTTTTGTTTTCTACGTTAACAGGATCTTTTCAAAAGTTGATAGGATCTTCATATTTATACACTTATTTTGTTTAGAAGGATATGACCATTTTAAAGTATCTTGCAAATATTTTTTAAGCAATTCACCTCTTCTCTTGCATGTGTTTGCTTTATCACTTTTATATAAGCTTATAAATGTGTTTACAATCTTCTTTTTAAAAATTTTTAATTTCCTCGTCAAGAATTAAGTAACAATCTAGAAACTCCTATCTTACTTTGTTGTGGAATCAGATTAGAAGCTTATCAGAAATTACTCATTGCTCACAGTTCCATTATTGACGCTGTTCTCTGCTTTGGTCGTAATGGGCTAACATCAAATTACCAAAAGTTCTTGTTTTAATATTATTTGTAGCAGACCAATTCCACGTTGACCAAAAATAACTTTACTTCAAGCTTAAAGAAATTACAAAGTTTGAAATATCTAGTTAAGAAATTAATTGGTAATATTTTTCATTAGCGACATCGTACAAGTGAATAAGAAGTAATTGCAAGTTAATTTTACTTAGTGTATATGACAACCATTGTATATAAAAAAATTAATTCGTGGTTCCTTTTAAGTAAAAAGGTTTGTGATTGAAGTTCCTAAAATGGCTTCTCCAGGAAAGAAGTTGAGAAATAGATCCGAAAGTCAAGGAACATGCATGTAGGTGTAGCCAAAAGTGATGTGGACCTGCACTTGAAAATGAATCCAACCGTATAGAGCAAAAACGTAGAAATGTTCGATAGCAATTTGTTCAGAAGAGGACTCTCATAAGCTACATTGAACCGGCAGCCAAATTGATGAGTTCATAAGGAAGACGAAAGACAGGTGGATGGTTACTTGGATTTCTCGAAAAGGGCAGTCGAACGATTAGGGGAGAGTTCAAGTATATGCGTCTTTTGCTTGAGACTTAAATTTCCATTTTATGGAGTTAACTAATGTGATAAATATAAAAACTATATTAAAATATGTTTAGAATTTTAGTGTGTTGAATTGTCTTTATTATGCAATAATTCGGACGTTAAACTTATCATCCCTTAATAGGATTTTTGGATCAAAATATGTTATTTGACGAATAGGAAATTCTTAGTTGTTCTTATTAACCATGACTAAGAGTTCCAATTTTGATTAAATGTCAAACAAATACTCCGGATTTCATATTTAACAATTCAGGTCTTCATGTTTCAAATGAGCAAGTAGTTTTTAATATTTTAATTTTCAGTCATTAAATACTCATTTTCCTTGTTAATTAACTTTTATTATTTCATCTTATACAAAAACTACTTTTGATCCCTAAAATGTGGGTGTTTGTCGGTTTCATCCTTATGATTTCAATTTTTCAATTACACTCTTTATTTGGCAATCAACAAATTGAATTAGTTGTTAGCTTATTCTATTAGCGATTAGTTGACAATAGATTAATATAATTAATTTGACCAACAAATAACATTAGTTGTTTATTTAAAAATATTAGCTAAAACTAACTGTTTAGTATTAGTTGTTATACGTAAAATGATAAATTCCACTCCTATTCCATCAAAAAGAAAAAGATATAATTATTTTTCTAGACATTTCACAAAAGATTCCAAGATAATGTGACATAAGACTCGATATATAAGATAAAGAAAATCCCTATCTTTGAATCTCAAGAAGGTTTCTTGCACATTCAAATAGGATAGAATAACCACCTTTATTTCTTCACAATTCTTTGAAAAATTATATCTCAAAAATTAAACAACCTAAGTTAAATGGTATAAAGAACTCAAATTCGAACACATGCATACCTAATTGAATAATTCCATCATCATCACAATGAATAGACATAGTTTTCACAATCGACAATTGTTTCAAACTACTGATTTACTTAATCATGTATGGAACATTAGGACTTTGCCATCACTTCTATTTTCATCTATGTTTTCTAGAAGATTTGAGTAACATTTACACAACACATGGTATATATAATCACATATTTGTCAGATAGCTCCTTAATAGAAAATGAGCTATAGAGAATAAAGAGAGAGTATCGAATCGAATGAGACTAAAAACCTTAAAGAAGAAGATCGGACGTTAAAGGCAAGTTGTGATTAGACTTTAGGGAACATATTTGTTATGCATCGATTCGTTCTTCAGTAAGGAGGATTTTGTTGGATACCTCCCACTAGAGCTCATTAGCATCGAAAATATCTACCACATTGACATCTCGCGATGATTATTGAATTAAAAAATAAACAATCTATAAAAAACTATATAAATTGCATTAATTTAAAATAATATCAATACCCAAAAAGCGAAAAAAAAAGCTCATCCTGTAAATCAACTGTGTTACTCTCTTTCATTCTTAACTTTTAAATTTTTGGATTATAGTGTTTGTGTTTAATTTGTAAGAGACTCATTCACTTTTGAAATAGGCTCCTTCTATTTTAATATTGCAAGAGGTTTATGTTGTTTTAAAGTTTTACAAGCTCCTTTCATTTTGAATGTTGACAGGCTCCTTTTGTTTTGAACGTTAACAGGCTTCTTTAGTTTTTAACGACAAAAGGTCCCTTTTGTTTTAAATTTTAACATGCTCCTTTTATTTACAGACTTTTATGTTGAAAACATGTTTTTATCGTTTACACAAATTGATAGTAACTTGCAAAATTTTTTAAGCCGTACACAATTCACTTCCTCTTGATTGTGTTTGCTTTTATCATGTTCAACTGCCATTTTTGAGAAATCCAAGTTAACCATCCACTTGTCGTTCTTCCTTATGGACTCAACAATTTAGCTACCAACAAGAATCCTCTTATGTGCAAATTTCTAACGGACATCTCCATATGTTTTCTCTATAAAGTTGGATTTCGCTACAGCTATATGTTCCTTGACTTATAGGTCTATTTCTCAACTTTCTTTCGTAGAGGAGCTATTATAGAGTTTTCATTCACAAACCTTTTTACGAGTTAATTTTGTATACAATGGTTATCATATAAATTTAAGTGAAACTAATTCATAATTACTTCCTATTCACTTCAATGATATAAACTACCACATGTATGCAAGTTTTTCGCCTTTAATTAAGAAATGAATGCGAGAAATATGCAAACTTAATGATCATCAATAAAAATTTATTTTACAGAAACAATATATTGTTACTACTATTTAGTAGTATGGCCACCAAAATGTTTTAAGTTTTATACTAAGTACTTTTTTTTAGGCAACATCAACGTTGTACTTTTGAAGAACCTAAGGTTGAATTTATGCAAAATTCCTGTTTTGCCAAAATTGCTTCAAATGGAAACTGACAATTACTTATCATAAAGTAATTGGATTAATTGGAGCAACATGTTAGCTCGCGGCTTTTAGATCAATCAATAATATTTAATTACATTTCAAATTCAAATTTAACTGAATTATCTCATTTATCTAAAAGATAACAATAAAAAAAAAGATTACATAATTTAGTTATCTGTTTAAATGGCAGGATAAACGTCAAACAACTCCTATTTTATAAGAACCATCTTAAGAAACTCATTTAAATAGTAAAAAATGGTTCCACAAAATCTGGAATGGATAGTCCTTATCATTTTGGTACGAACGAAGGAACCTATATTCATTTCATTCTATAATTGGCTTCGAGGCACAGTTAAAAGCTTATCCAAATGACTAAATATTTGAAGATACTATTAAAGATGATGAAAAAGACATTTTAACAAATTCAAAGCCGACTCAGTCAGTTCGTGATAAAATTGAAGCAATGGCTAGTTAAAGAGAACTCCTTTTTAAAGAAGAGATGCTACGTCTACTCACCACCAAATTTTAAACATATATCATTAGTAGTTATACCCACTCTTGAAAGTTATATATTGATCTACCATTTGTGCTTTATAAAGTGAAAAATACTCTATTGAGAGAGATTATTCATTTCAGATCATATTGAGCAAATCCTACTTTCATTCGTTGAGAACTTATAAAGGTTGGTCAAATACTACTAGTGTAGAAGGTTGAAGAACCTTGTAAAAGATGTATTTATGAACTTAGAGAGGCTCGTCAAATCACTACTTAGAGATTTTAGTGAAATATTCAAGTTAGATACTCAAAGACTAGACGTAGGCTTGGTCATAAGCTGAACTAGTATAAATTGACTGCATCATTCTTTCTCTTTCCTTAGCTTTTAAATTTCCACATTTTTCAAATTGTAAGAGGTTACTTTAATTTTAAATTTTAACAACCACTATCTTTTGTACAGTTTGTTAGTAACTTGCAAAAATTTTCAAGACACACACAATTTAGCTCCTCTTGCGTGTGTTTACTTTATCATAATAACTATGATTTTTTTCAGAATTTAATCACAAGCAGAAAACTTGATTGACCCTTTTTGTGAGTTGACCAATTATATAATACCATAACTACTTAGCGGATCCCAAGAAGACTATGAATATTAGTACCTATTCTTCTCCTATTATCTAACATAAGTATTGATTTTAGAATTTTAACATAAAGAAAATAAAAACTAAAACAATTAAAGAAATAAGAAACAATAATGAATTCTACTGTCTTTGCATTAAAACTTAAGACTCATGGAAAACAACATTTAACCCATTTAAATATTCTTGTTTTTTAAATCTTACAAAGGGCTCAAATCGACAAGTCGATCAAGAAGATCACAAAACTTTTGGCGTTATAGTGGATATAGTTTGAGATTTGTTATGTATTAAGTACATTAGATATTTTATTCATTGTAAAAATTAGTTAATTATATATTTTTATTTAAAAATTATTTTACCCCTTTTTATACAAATCTTTAGAGTAATAATGAAACTCTAAAAATAAACCCCGGTAGTAAATTGAAGCATTCATATTATAAGAAAATTTAATTATTAGGATACGAATTATTGTTGTGAAATTATTTATATGATTTTATATAAATTAGATCAATTACACAACTTACGTTGCTAACAAGTAACTATTATTTTTCATATAAATTACTTATATAAACATTTACACTTTAATTTGAATATTGTAGCTACCTTTATTATATTATTTTCATTCAAACTTTTGTATTTGATTATTCTTAATTATATAAAATTAAATCTTTAAATTATTTTTCTTGAATTTTAGTTTATATGATACTATCATAATTTATACACAGTATATACGTATTAAATATTATAATAATTTGTTTTTATTATTCTAGAATTTGAAATTTTAATAAAATTTAAAAAATGCTTAATCATATGCTCATAAATTTGAATTTTGTGACACATAAATTAGTCATAGGTATTATCTCTCTCTCTCTCTCTCTCTCTCT